>MQTX01000066.1:1068350-1096959 GCA_009735665.1 Angiostrongylus cantonensis
CCTTAAAACCTTAAAAAACTTAAAAAAACTTAAGAGGGCCTTAAAACTCCATGCTGTTTAGGATTGAATAGATGAGGAATTCGATGTAGTTGAAGATGAACATAGTTATACTGCTAATAGGAAAAAATTTTTATTAGAGTTCCTGCTAAAGAGCACAAATCATTGCACACAAGCAAATATGGGACGAATTTAGTGGATACGTAACATCGCAGCTTGCACTTCTTCACAACGCACTTCTTCATTTGGAACGGTGTTCATGCCACTTTTTTCTTGACGTTTTCGAGTTTATTAGTGTATGAAGCAGCCGAAAATAGCGAGTAAATTGGCGATTCGTCAGCCAGCTTGATGAGTGATAGCTACGAGGTAATCTAGTCCTTGTATTAAGAGGTGGTAGCATATTGGAGAACAAACGAGGGTACCAGTGATGTGCAAGAATGTCACACTGGATGTTGGATCTTCAGGACGCTGCATCGTAGAACGAACATAAAAGTTTATTACTACTAGGAATAACTACAAATCCCTATGTCAATGCTTCACATTGTATTCGATGCAACCAATGAAACAGAATGACTTGGCAGGAATGGCTACGCGATCAGAGGCACACAATCATGCTCAACCAGTGCTTCCAGTGAGGCTAATCTGCTCTCCATTTCCAGCACGTTATACTGCTTATATAAATATGTCATTAGGGTAAAACTTAGTATTAGGCATTTTTCAGCTTTCTATTAAACGGAGTAATTTTCTGCGCATTTGGTTAATAGACTTCCATGTACCGTTCCATGATTATTCCATTATCACTTTTTGGTTTTTACAAGGTTTTCTGACCAATCTGATCAATTATGGAGTAAACTTGTCATCTGTTGGAGATCCAAACTATGAGAAGTGACATAAATGACAATGAATAAGGAACTTACAAGGATTTGTAAAGCAAGCGGGAGAGTAGCCAAGACGCCAGTTTGCCAGCTGTAATTTCCGAAATGTGCTTCACGCTGAAAGTGACATATTTATATTCTGTGCTGCGTATTTTGATGAGCGAAAGACTGACGACATATTTGGTGTGAGGGCAACACTAAAGGCACCAGTGAAATAGAACTTGGCATTAACAGGGATTAAAATACAAGCAAAAAAAAACCGAGTGATTGCAATGGCTTCATGTTTATTTGTCTATCGTTTAAATTCATCGTTGACTGACCTCCACTTGCAGTACAACAAAGAGGGCGGAAGTGGACGATAAAGTAAAAAGTAGTGATCCTTTTCTTAATGCGAATCATCCGAACAACTAAGAGCGACCGCCTCTGATTATAGTGTACCTCTTTTCGCTATTCCAGTTTTTCATATTGTTTTTCAATTATCGAGAGCATACTAAATGACATCTTTGATTAGCAGTACACACGTGCAGACAACGTGCTACTTAAATACGACAAGAGCACTAAACTAAGAACCAAAAGAGTACGCTGTGAATTTTCATTTCTATGTGTCGAACTCTCCGTTCGGAAAAGAACCGATATCTTCGAGCAGTAAAGTAATAGGCTTCTATAAGAAAAGTTCACCTATCTTGGATGTCATTTGGATAGCTTAACATGGCAGCTAAATGATACCGTATTTTTCACACTCATCGGGGTATAGGATGTGCACAAACATGAATCAAAATGGTATTTGGATTAGCGTAAGCACAAAACATTGTCAGTGGTAGCATGACTGTGAATTTCCTCATTTTGCCAAAAAAAGCCTGTCCGTTTTCCAGTGACATTTTGGACAGTGAGTGCCTTTCAACAGAGTCAAACACAAATTGAATGCTTTTCAGTGACTGTCCTACATCCAAACCATTTTTGTTTGCGCATTGCTCAGTGAGAAATAATAGCAGGTCTAATCTAATCAGGATCGTCTTGGTAAAAACACAAAAACCATGACCAGCATTGTTTATCAGACCTTCTCAACTACGATGTTGTTTCCTCTTGTTGCAACAACATTATTTTTTTTTGCTTAAACACACATTTTTTCCTCTGTTAAGGCAAATTTCATGGTCACTAGCCAATAAAACGTGGCTTTACGCCAAGTCAGTAACCGTACTAGTCTACTACATATATTTAATTACAACGTGCAGTTGTTCTTACCTCATTCCGACCGAGTCATATTAATTCAAGTGACACATCTATTTAGGCAAGTAATGTGGTGCAAAAAATTCGATTTCAAACGCCATATCTGCTACAGTGCTTAGCCAAGTAAATAAGCTTATTGAAAATTGCTTTCAATGATTTCTAGTCGTGTGGTATGAGTTTGTCACTGTCTCTACTTTGTAGCTAACACGAAGTGCACATTAATCCTACTGCGGGAAGCGAAAACAGTTCCCTATGTAGTGTCGTTAAGGTCCTTTGAAGAAAAAGAATTGTAAATACGTAATGTTAAAAAAGGAAAAAATATACATCGTAACTGCAAAAATTTTCGCCGCTACGTAACGTTTGAGCAAATGCCGAGAATGCTTTCTAACCCAGCGGTATTAGTTCATCGCCCAGTCTTAAAGAACCGAAATATGTGTCGCGCATGCCAGGCTTAACCACTCACGTCAAAGTGAGTAGTGCATTCCATGTCGTAATCCCAATTGCAAAAAACACTCCATAAGTCAAGTAATCTCATAATGGTCATAAAAAAAGACCAATGCAATGAATTTTAAGAGGTATTTGCAGTCAAAATATGAACTTGTTGAATCCATCGCCACGCATAACTAGCGGGCTCTCTGTGAGCAATCAACCAGCGGAATAGTAAGAAGAGGAATGGTGAGAAAAATGCGAAATGATTTAATTAAATCCAAAATTGGTCATGAAATCAACTGCACCTAACAGATCCTGAGTAGAGAAAGAAAATCTCTCAACGACTGGATGAGTGGACATTGCATACATTGTCTAAAACGAAGGATATTACTGGTCACTAGAACTCATTTATTCAAATTGGTTTTTTAGACAAACACATTTCACTTGAGCAATCTTCTATATATATGTATATATACATATATATGTATATATACATATATATGTATATATATGTGTATATATATATATATACCTTTTGGCACAAAACGAGAAACGCCTACAAAGCGGATTATAAAAGGAATAGATTTTATGCCGCTAGCTTTCATATAAACGAAGACGCACAGATAACTTCGCAGTAATCCTTCAGCCGAACCTCTTGTCTATTCATCACACAAAATACGCGTTCTCTCAGGCATTTTCTCATCAACGCTACCCCAGACAGCTTAGTTTTCAAGCCTCACTCAAACAGAATGTTATCTCATCGTTGAACTGATTCGTAATATCTACAAGTGAAAACTACCAGCCAGACTGGATAAACTCACTCGTTCGTCCCAAGAAATAAATATATATGTCTGCAAAACGAAAAATAAATGATCCGTGCAGTCAAGTTGTAGCTCCTGACTGAAGCTACATTATCAAAACCAGTATTCTTTTGTTGATGCTAATTCGAAGCTTGCACGAAACGTCGTTCGCGCATGTTTGTGAATCCAGCATACTTTCAAAAACTTCTTTGATACTCCACACTAGCGATATTGCTGTGGGATGCGCATATTATCTGTGATCCGTACCCATGAATCGAAGTAGATGCGCACACTTTGGAACAGGCATTTCAAAAAAACTATTCCATGTCTAACCATGTTCATTGATGTTGGGCATTTTTTGTCGCTTTTCAACAGCTTTTTCAAATTCTCGTTTAAACAAGGAAAGGATTCACATAACAATGCACGCCATTGTATTTTTAAACAGCTATAATTAACATTTTTCTATTCCTAAAAAAATCACCTCAAAACCACTAAACTATGGCGGAGGATTAAAAAGGCCCTAACGCGACTCTCTGAGGATTATACGGGAAACCACAACCACCATGCGATATGTCAGTGGGCAGAAAACGCGTCAGATAGTCAAGTCGCATCCAAACTCATAAACGATTCTTACCACTTCTATGGATGGCAGCTGTTTGGTTATGAAAGCAGAAATGTTTTTATTTGGGCATCATAGGAAGATGGAACACCTAATACGTCATAATAGAAGGGAACTAGAAAAAGGCCGATCGGAAATGCAAATGCAACAAAATTCCAACGTAAGCCTTAGTACGATTTGACTTGACGACAAATTTTTAGAATATTATGAAAACTACGAATTGTAGAAATCTTCTTGCTTACCATTTCACCGGAAAAAAATTTGCCCCCGGAAAAGCTTGTCTATGATACATTAGGCGAATAGCAAATGAAAATTTGAAGTCCTTAGAAGCCAAGATGGTTTCATAAATACTTTTTCAATTACGAAAAAAATATTCCCAACCAAGGAGTCAGATGAGGGGAATTCTAAAGTAGGATAAATGGTAAACAGGGTTGGTCCTAATACTGTGTGCTATACCTACTCGATTCTGACGTTAACGCCTTTTAGCAATATATATTTAGTCACTAATTATCCGTAACATTTTAAGCGGTCTGCAAAGTAATTCCGGTCTCTAGGCTGCAACTTCAAGAATTCATAGAAAAATTTCTTGGCGTTGATCAATCCCTGGGAGATGCGCCATGAATTCGACTTCATTAAGCATCATTTGAAGGTAACTGAATGCATATTTGGCCTTTACAATGACTCACGGTGGCATAGCAATATGTCGAGCCAGTGCCGCTATCATCCTAGACAAGTTTGGTACCAATTTAATTTTTTTTATTTTTTTTTATTGACCAAATCTTACTGACCACAGAGAGATGAAAGGCTTTGTGGGTCATGGGCGCGGGAATCGACTGTGTGTTGCAGGGCGCCTTCGACCACTGCGCCACACGCGCCACCCCCGAAAAGTTCATATCTCATATGAAAGCATTTACTAATCAAAACTGCACTGTAAGAATCAACAGAGCATTTCCAACGATACACAGTTTTATTTCATGCTTTTGTATCGATTTACATTCCACTGAAATTTTAAATATTTTAGCTGTATGATTTTTTTATGCTTAGATGCGAGGTCGGTAATAAGGTGCTCACCACTGGGAAGATTTTCTTTTCTTAGAGAATGGCATGGGAATACAAAAGTACTAAACAGTCATTTCGATACAATCGCAAAGTTACAAAGATCGGACAAAGTACACTGGACATCAAACGATGAAAAGTTTTGATTTGAAATATCGATGTTGATTTTCTCACTTTTTCTATACCGAGGTTGTGAAAGAAGCGTTGAACAGATTTTGTTACACTGTCGTGCATTGAGGGCAAACTGCACATAGTCGAGATCATTGTTTCTACTTACATTATGCACTCTACCTTTTTTTATTCATCTACCTTGCTGAAATATGCTCAGCTGGTTATTAGATAGACAACATTGCACGACCTATTGCTCTGGATAGTGTGTTTAACGTGGACCAATCCCCAGCTTGAACTTGTTTCGTGATAAAGGAGGACTAATGTGATTTACTCCTGCTTTCTACTGCTCCATTTTGACACCCTGCCCGTACCTTATTTCTTTGGTAAGAGAGCAGGAGGTTGTTACCAATAATTTATTCGATTGCTGGAAAGAGAGCTTTGCTCGGCAGTGCCCTTTTTATACACGGCGCTTGCTGTCGGTACTGTTTGCTCACTGATGATAATCTTTTTCTAACAAAAAAAAATAGCGTCGACAACAACAGTCTTGTATAAAATGTCATCACCGAACGAGGATAAACCATTCGAACGGTAATCCACAAAAGCAGATTCGACTCGATACGACGACGAAAACTGTACACCGCGAAGACGAATAACAACAGAACGTTGACACAGATCATCGACTCTGAAGAAAACGAAGGTGTCGAAGCATTAGCCGAATAATTATTTGGCAACAACTTTGTGTTATATCTACAAACATACGTTCTTACGAACTGCCCTTATTGAGCTGAGAAGGGTAAAAATTGTCGCCGTTGTTGTTCGAGGTGGTTGGTAAGTTGCTTGATTGATGTTGTTGTTGCTCGTTGTTGTTTTTCGTTGTCGTTGATTGTTGTGGTTGTTGCTATTTTTGGCTGTTCTTGTTGTCATTTTTGATGTTGTTGCTAGTTGTTGCTATTGTTGTTAGCGGCTGTTGCTGATCGTTGTTGTTGCTGTCCTTGTTTTTCGATGGCTGATGTTTCGATGCCTTAGCATTCTTCGCGTGTTATATGTAACAGTAGGCTTACAATTCGGTGAAACATCTAGATTTAAAATATCAATAAACGCCATTTTCCTCAAGAACTACTCACCATGCTGTTGCGAGTGAGACACCTAATTGTTGCTCACGCGGGTTACGAATGAGATCCATCCAGGTCAGAACATTAACTTGAACTAAGGCGCAAGGTCACCTGCGATATCATCTTTGCGTTTTTATGCCCAATATAAACTTAGGGGAGCACCTTGTCGAATTTTAACCTTTCCGTTCAGGAGATCTTCTAGGTGGAGACACTGTGGTCTACCCGCTTAACCAATATATTCTTCACCGGATACCTTATATGAGATTAAGTATATCGTAGCCTGTACTCATGCAATCACTGTCGCCTCGCTAGGATGAATTGCACAATTTTTGAGCTACACAAACGATTATAGAGGCGGCTGCGAACTATTCGACGGCGTTGGGTATTGGGTGGAGGTCAATAACCGCCACGAAACTTTCAAGGCCACTTTTTCTCAGGCGCCTTTTAATGATGTAACTCACTTCTTCTTCAGAGCCGCTTTTTTCATGTGCCCTCCGCTGAGGAAGGACAGATGAAAAAAGCGGCTTTGAAAAAGGCGATTCTGCCGAAAGGTGAGCAACGATTGTAAAGTATGTGTGTTATTGCATGGAAGTAAATGTACGCTGTTTGACAACCTCGCGATTGTTGAGAGAGAAAACGACGAATTCAGGACTTCCTGCAGTAGGTTTGGCAACCCAAGGAATCCAGTCACAAACGGCTCTTGTCCATCGGTTTCCATTTATAAAAATTACGTGTTGGGCACACATTATCTTCGACTGTTTAGCGTGAAAAACGACATCTTCGATTTGGGATCGTTGACGAACGTCGGAGCTTCGGATCCTATCCCTTGCTAGTGTGAAACTTGTGTGTTGTTCAGTTTCGGCACTGACATTTGAATTCCTTCACAAATGATGGGTGGTAGAGGAAAACATCTTCGAAGTGGTGTTTCGTCATCTCAACGTCTAAATGATAAAAAATTACTGCAACCTTACCAACCTTGTCACTAACGAATAATCCAGTGTTTTTAGACCTTATTAGCCAGCCCACGAACGATGTAACATTTTTGTGTTTCTTTTATTGGAGCAAAACCTCTTCGTGCGATAATGACTAAAAACCTTGAAAGCTTGATCCGCAACATCGGAAATTGCTTTCCGATGTTATTCTAGCAGTTTTGTTATTTAAAGAATATTTGAGGAAGCGGTGGTGTAGTAACTACTTCCCTAATACCATAATGATGATGAAATTTTGCAAAACTCCGGACTCCAGGTGTTTACGGTGGAAATCGAATGCGCTATTACACTTTTCATGGGTTAACGCATTCATCGCCACACATGCGGGTCCTTCGTTTCGCCTGTCTCTCAGCTAGTTCTATCGATCCTTTGCCATCAACAATCACCCTACTATTTGGGCCAGCCAAATAACAGGGGTTTATCGCGGATCATGTCGACCACTGCTTCTCTGAGCCGCAGGTGGCTCCAGGCGATGAACTCCCTGTTTCTGCTGCACCGATTTAACACATACTTTCTGTATTTGCTAGGCGTATTCTTCTACGAGTCAATTCGGCCAAAAGCCTGCAATCAAGTGACAGGGAACTATGTGGTAGGCGGATAGGAGTCGCCTCCAGTAAGTGAGCTCTAGATGTCTAATCTTAAGAGAGCATGGCAAGCTACCCGTGAGTATAACCAGCCCTAACGTTCAGAGCCCAGCAAGCTCTACAAGAAAACCATGTTCATGAAGAACGGATTGGTTTTGTTTGCCCCATTCACGCTCAATGGAACGAATATCTCCGAATGCTCCAGTTATGTCAATCTAAGTCGGGAAATCAATATGATGAACGAGCCGAGCAGAAGGAGACGATCGGCTTTGGGAGCTTTCAAGAGCATCAAGGATGTAGTGAAGAGAACAAAGAACACCCGACTCCGTGCCCACCTTTTCGACTCAACGGTTCTTCCTGCCCTAACGTATGCGTCAGAAACTTGGTCACTACGTAAGCAGGATGAAAGATCATTCGGCGTTATCGAACGTGCAGTCGAAAGGACGATGCTAGGAGTATCCCGTTTCACACAATTAAGGGATGGGATCCGAAGCTCCGACCTACGTCAACGATCGAAAATCAAGGATGCCGTTCTATACGCCAAACAGTCGAAGATAAGTTGGGACGGACACTTAATGCGTGTGAATGATAGCCGATGAACAAGGGCTGTTAGTGAGTGGATTCCTCGGGATGTCAAACGTACTGCAGGAAGACAACTGACCCCAACGGTCAAGTTTTTCACGAAAAGCCTAGAAAAAAAAGATATGATGCTCGACGAGTCCCTAAAGCGAGGAGAACAACCCACTGGGCTATTTTTGCATGTGATAGGGAAAAATGGAGGATTGACTGGCGCCCTCTGGAGTCACTCGACGATCAACGAGACTACAGATGATACAGGTGATGGTGTGACAGTGTGTTTACGTTTGCGTATATTCGAATTTTCTACTGCACGTCGAATTAGTTAAAGGGTGCATTCGACCTACTGTGAATTTCAGGGAAGATGGCTTGGAGTAGTCTCTAATAAATGGACTTGTTCTCCACTCCGATGAAGCCAGGAGAAGTACAGTAATTACATTCAGCTCCCAGCTCAAAACTCTGCAAGCCGTAGGTGTGACGTTAAAGGTAAAGAGTTTTATTGCTTTTACTCTTTTTCCGATAGGACAGCACTAGACTAGCTGTGTATGGAGAAGGTGGTAAAATCTCAGGACTGTTATAGGCCACCTGCATTTGGCGCTTAGTACTTAGTGCACACCTCCTCTAACAGTTGAACTTTCTATTGAGAACCTCATACTGCGTACTAAATGACTAAATTCGACATCGGTCTACTGGGCAGAAGAAAAAGGTGCTAGCATTTGGTTTTGTTTATGATATCGGGGAAGAATGTGGACCACAAAAAAGCATCTTGGTAATATCCGGGTTACGGAATTGGCGATATTGGTGTCCTCGTGAATTTGAATATGCTCATAAGCATCATTACTTTTAGACACTTGATGACACAGATCGGGCTTTTATAGCTAGGAAAATGTGGACCAACTCCTTGTTTCGAAAGTGTCTTCGTTTGCCAGAAATCAACCTATAGCAAGGAGAAGTAAGCCAAAGTACCCCACTAGGCACGCATAGGATACAAAAGCATAGCGGAAAAGATTTTGAAGTTAAAGTCAATATCCTCGCACAGGAGACTAAGACACCAACGTGCAAACTCCTTGAGGCTTTTTGGATAAATGCCAAAAATCCCGCAATGAATAGTAGGGAGAAATGCCCAGAGGTTACACGCGACCTGGCCCCTCTTTGGATCAATTTCTGATGTAGGGTGGCGCGGTCATCAACCATATGCGACTATAATCAGCTGTTCTGACCTTCCTCATTGGAAATCATTTTAAAAAGCGGTGAGTTTTTCGAGAAGTTGTTGATCATGTAATTGCACAAAGTTTTTTCGTCTTTTGGAATGTGTTACTGAAGTGTTTGGCGTAATAAATTGCATATCAGTATACCCTTCCAGGCTCTGAAGAAGGCGTTACTGCCGAAACGTCAGCTACTGTTGTATTGTATTGTGCGTTTTTCTATGGAAGTAAATGTATGCTGTATAACAACCTCGCGATTGCTGAACAAGAAAACAAGGTATTCATACTCCAATGCCGAGGTCAATAGAAAGTCGATCCTGGGAACCGTCAATCGAGAGGATCATTCCTTCATCAAGTTTATGAGCTTCACCACCAAGACCAGCTCTAGGCGAAAATCTGAAAAGCCTCGCGAGTTCTAATCAACACAATTACTTCACTTTTCACCTATTACTTATTATCAAGGTGCCAAAGAAAGAGGAAACTTGCAGACGGGTTTTGAATAAAAAGAGTGACTTATATGTCACCAGAAAACATTCGTTTATTGAGTACAAACCGTTCACTCAACTCGTAAGCAACTAGTTAGATTAGAAGTCTATACGAAGTAGAACATACCAAAGATCTCGAAAATGATTTATTACAATAATTCACATCAACGCAACAATAAAAAGTACTGAAAAAATATTTTAAGAGCAGAAGAGATCGGGTTACCTCATTTTTATCGCTACAAAAAAGCCCTTCAACTCAGACAGAAGCTACCGCGAGGACTCGTAAGCAGTGCGTAGTACTACGTCTTAACACAGCAATAGAATTCTTTTATGACTATATAACAACTTCAAAACCAGATTTTCACCAGAGCATTGCCACAAACGTAAAAAGAAGCTGGGTGCCATTTCGTCAAAATACTTGTCCCACTCAAGAACGTCTTGAGAGAACTGGGATAGGTTAACGAGGGGGTGAAAGTCAGTGGCCGGTGTGCACAATACCTTCCTGCACTGAAGACGTCGCTCTTATAAATACCAAAGAGTACTAACCATAGAAAGCTTGTTATGATCGATTTCGACGGATCCGTTTCTCTCTTTCGTGAAGCCCACGTAACATGAACAAAATCACTCCAAACACAGTTCTTGGAGAACTGACAAGGGCACCAAGGTCGTAATAAGAAAGAAGAAGAACGCCCAACTACGTGCCACCCCACCGTCCTGTGATTCTACTCATCCCAACACATGAATTGGAAATCTAAAATTTATGTAAGCACAGAGAACAATCTCTCAGCGTATTGGAATTAGCTACTGAAACTGCAATGGCATCAGTAACCCGCATAAAACTGGTGAGAAAGAAAATCCGAAACTGGAACCGGCGTCAACGATCAACCAGACACATGCTATTGTATAAACAAAGATATCAAAAATCGGCTAGATCGAGCTAGTAACGTCAAACGATTTTACAGCGGTAATCGGGCAACCAATGGTAAATAGGAACAGTTTTTCAGGTAATTAAGAGACGATTTTTCGATATGGACATTAGAATAGAACAAAAACGATCGCTCATCGAACAACAAAGGTTAGATGTTCTCGGCTGCTAAAGTCCACTGCAGGACGTTGAACGAAAATTGGTGTCATATTTGTAAACAGTGTCCACGCTATTTCAAGCCCACAGTACGAAGACCGTCGGCTAGCTTACCAGAGAATGTGCTCTTTTGGTTCCTAGAGCAAGCCAAATCCAATGAGTTTTGTTGCAAGCGCCAAGTTCAACTAGAGAGTTTGCCCGTCTAGTTACATGGTGTGAGGACATCTGATGGAAGTTATGATTGACGCTTCACTTCTCATCTTCTATACCACGCTATTATTAAACACAATATGGAACATGAAGAATTTGCTGAATATTCCTCAATTTATTTACTTTCTATTTTTTTCATATGAGGGCATTATATAAAATACAACCACAAGAATGTTGAGATGTGGGCAAAGCTTGCACTCATAGGTGGGGCCCGAAAACACTACCACCCTTTCCGGAACTCACTTGTTATCCACCACACCAAGCGAGGTGCTTGTGGCCTTTCTCTCAGCTTGTTTTTTTTCCTTTAACTGTACTATAAGCGACCGCCATCAAGGGAAATGGTCGGGGACGCACAAATTGGCACTCAAAGATTTGCTTACATCTCGATTTAATAGATAGTTGTCCTTACTTGGATAATTGGATACTTGGATGACCCATCTACACTAGTTGTGCAAGCCCCAACAAATTTTTCATTTTTTTAAAAATTTTGCTGGCTTAGCTGTTATGGGTCTCAAGAGTCCAGACGTCAGCCTAGCCAAAGTCTGCTCCAGGCCGTCATCACCACAGGCGATCGCAGCCCTTGTTTGAGGAGAGGGAGATTTGCCACTTGAAACTAGCTTTATTCTACGAAGGCAGTGGATCCTGCAATGATTTGCTCTTAACTGCGCTTCCTGAAGAAAATGCTGGACTCCTTCTCAGCCTGGGAGCCCCAGCTGAGGGATGAATTCTGCCGCTGTTGACAGCAGCCCGACACCCAGGAACACCTTTCAGCCACAATGATGCGGTTAAACCGTTAGGAGGAGATAGATAGTTGTCCACGTACATGAATTCCTTATCGATGCAATATTATTTATTTCCAAGGTTATGATCGCCCTCCAGGGTAATTTCCCATCTTAGTTACTATTAATGTTTGCTGGCAATTCGCTTCCGCTGTTTGTACTAGTATTATACTCGCTTCCCAAAATGTACGCTCAGTTTTTTCTAAAATTAAACAGACGAGAATTGAGAATCATAGAAATCTGCACACGAGGTCTTTAGGAAAGTCATGGCTACCACTGTCTGCGGTTTCACACGTCAGCAAAACCAGCTCCACATAGCTGCCCAAGGATTTCTTAAAGAAACATTAGGTGTATAAAGTCTACTGAGTCATATACGCCCAGCTGCCAGACTATTCCTGGAACGGATCGCCCATATTTCTAAATTCCCATAAATTTAAACTCTTACTATTTTCTGCTTTAATATGTGAAGTAATACGTAATCGAACCCATTAAAGTGACTTTATCATCTGGTGGTTTAGAAATATTACCACATATTTACCTCTACTTTCTATGTCTTTATCCACAGAGCATTTTAATCAGCATTACATACAAACACATATGTGGCCAAAAAGGCAGACACAAATGTAGGGCACAGCTGTTCAACAAAATCATTCCTATTGCTTTGTAAATACGAATGCATGTTAACTCGTCCCTTGACTAGCTAATTCGTTCCTTTGCCACGCATTAGAAGCCGTATTGTACAAATTAAAAATTAATGGCGTTTAAACAAAGGGCTTCATTTGTAGTGTTTGTACTTAAGGCACATGCAATATCGAAAGTTTAGATTATCCTAGATTGGGCAAACGCTGCAGCCTAGCTACTTTATGACCTGGAAGAATTTTTAGAAATAAATAGCCAATGGTGTCGTAATAATCAAAAGGTCCGCATAGCGAAACAAATCACAGGAAAACGGAAATACCGTGAAATTAACGAAATATAGCAATTTTTAAGCAATAAAGTGTGTGATATATGTAAGAACACGTGCACGTACTCCAAGAAAAACAAAAAATATAAATTAGTGACTATTCTCCTCGGAACCGACCCGCATGCGTTTCTCTACTGGTGAGTTTGTATCAGCAACGCCGTGTTCAATTCGTTCCACGGCAATCGCATCTGGGACTACCCTATTGATTCCGAGTGGATTCGTGCTTGTCTTTGAACAGAAAACGGAAGATGGAGAGACTTTTGGAGCAAGTGATAGAGGGGAAAACCTCGAGCCTGCAAAATATCGGAGTAATTTCAGTTTAGCCACAAAATGCTGAGATCTAAACCAAAAATTGCATGAAGTGATTTGTTCCAGGTGTTTTTGATCTGACTTCTCTAGAACACTTGATTATGTCTAAAATTAGCCAGATTTAATTTAAGAAATATATATACAAGACGGCAGCTCAGCTCTGGAGCTATGTCACTTATAACGTTGTTTCCTGACCAATGTAGAAATAAATGGTGTAATGAACATGGTATAGTATTGGGCTGTTCAGGAAAGAATGAGTGTCTTAACAATGCTGTCTAAATTGCCATAACTTGCTTCGTACAAAATTTTTGAACTCGCACACCTTTTTCAACGAAAAACAAATTTATTTATTCCAGTTGAATAAATTTGTGAAGACCTAAAAGCGATGAATTCGTTGAAGGAATTTTTTGCATCATCGTGGTTGCTGAGCCATTTCTCGTCCAGGAAGTTGTCAAGGTGCTTGACGAAGTGGCAGTCCGTAAGCGAGAGGTCTGTTCAATATAGTGGATGAGGCAAATTTTCGTACCCCAACTCGTCCAACTTTTGCAGCTCTGGCTCTGCAGCGTGATGGCAGACGTTGTCGTGGAGAAGGATTGGTTCTCTTCAGTTACCAACCACGGTCGTTATTGTCAGAGTTTACGGTGGAATTCGTCGATTTATGCTGTGAAGAATCAGCCCGGCTGCAGACCACTAAACAGTCACCATCACCTTTTTGGTGCAATTTCGACTTTGAGAAGTGCTGTAGAGCTTGATCGGAGTCCAACCACTGATCTGAAGGTAGCTGGTTGTCGTACAGAATCTAATTCTCGTCGCATGTAATAAGATTAGGCGATACTTCAAAACAGCGGCTCTGTTGTGACTATCGTTTAGTTCTTGCGGCACCCCACTTTGCGAGTTTTTTATCGTTCCTATGCGATTAAAGTAAGTGGAAATTGCTCCAGTACTTACGCCGAGTTGTTCTTCAAACTCTCGAATAGTTGTTCATGCGTTTGCTTCCCTCACTGCCTTCAACTCGTCATCGTCATGTTTACTGAGACGTCTGCGGCCTTCCTTTTCCAGAGGTCAACATCATCACATCGCGATTTGCTGAACCATGCTCGCACTGTTGATTCACCAAAACTTCCTTCACCCCAAACTTCGATAATGTTTCGAGCCATCTCTGTTGCACTAAGACCAGGTTTGAACTCATAAAAGAAAATTTTACGAAAATTTGTTTTTGACATCTAAAATCACAAAGCTAAAAGTTGGTAAAAAAAATTTAACTTCTTATAAAACACAACGACATGGTTATAAAAAGTATAATCGGTTGCAAGGTACAAAGAATGTCTTATTGCTAAAATATACATCAGCATGATAAATATTTCAGAACGCTTATTTATTTCTGAACAACCTAGTACAAGGCCTGTGAAAACGAGCACACGGTGTGAAGTAAAGATCAAAAATCTCAACCGGCCACTTAAAAGTCATGGAAAAAACGATGTTCACTACCACGGATAAAAAGAACCTCTCATAATAAAACTCCACAAATCACCCTCACATGTGGGATCCCGATAGTCGGTTAGTCGCGAGGCTACGTGGCGCCTCTCCAGGTGGAGGATAGGGGGTTGGTTAATGGACGACCAAAAACGACCTTTACCTCTCTGAGGCGCAGGTGGATCTAGGGGATGGTCACATTGATATCAATGGATTAGAACGGACCGAACAGGGTGAGGGTATGTCTGAGTTTATCATGGCGACCAAGGCTATCCATAGTAACTCGCAATTCTAGAATCCCCATCCTCAACGCTGGATGTAGGAGTCTCCCAATGGAGAGTACAATAACGAAGTAGACCACATCATCGCAAATAGAAGGCCATGCCTACCCGATGTCGCTGTTGTCTTAAAATTCTACAAGGGTTCAGACGACCATCTCCTTCGTGCTAGATTCTATTTCTTGCGAAGAAGAGAAAAAGCCGCTAAATTCAAAAACCGAAGCCCCAGAACCACCACAAACTAGAACTTAATCAATTAATTAGTCGGCTGTTGGGAAGATGCTGTTGTTGATAACATCAACGAGAAACACGATCGGCTCATTCAACAATCTCACGTTAGCGCTACAAAAGCTGAGAGTTCGAAAGCCACCAAGAGGTGTCTGTCTCCAGAAACACTCGAGCTGATATGCCAGCATGGAATCGCACGAGCTGCAGGCAACCGCGAACTAACGTCTGAGCTTGCGAAACAATGCAGACAGCCGATAAAAGAAGATCTCAAAAAAAGAAAAGCAGCAAAAATGGTCGAAGCTGCAGAGACTGGGAAAAGCAATTCGCAAAGCCCGCCGAAGCTTCTCCAATTACAAGACCAAGATGATTGCACTCTGACGCCCAGACGGAACAATAACAGCGTCCAGAAAGGCAATGGAGATAATCATTCACTAATACTACTCAGATCTCTTCGATAGCCACGCCCACCTTCCGTCATGTAAAATAAAAGAGGATAGATATGTTGTATTACCGGTCCTCCCTTCTGAAATCAGATATGCTATCTCGTCGGTGAAAAATCGAACAGCACCAGGTCCGGACAGGATAAGATCAGGACACCTGAAGAACCCTCCGTCAGTCGTCGTAAACACACTTGCTCGGCTCTTCACACGTTACCTGTCTGAATGCAAGGTACCTATTCAGTTGAAGACCATCAAGACCATGTTATTGCTCAAAAAGGATGACCTTCAGGATATCGGCAACTATCGCCCAATCTGATTGCTTTCTGCCGCCTGAAAACTTTTCACTCGAGTCATCCTAAACAGGATTGACAGAACACTGGACGAAGGACAGCCATGTGAGCAAGCAAGGTTTCGAAAAGGATTTAGTACGATGGACCACATCCACACGACAACAAGACTTATTGAAGTATCGCGAAAGTACAAAAGACCGCTCTGTCTCACTTTCATCGATTTACATCAGGGCTTCGATTCAATTGAGATAGAAGCACTCATGGAAACCCTTGATTGTCGTGGAGTCCCTACTTAGTACATGAAGATTCTTCGTGAGCTGTACAAAAATTCCACAACCACGATTTCACCATTCTACAACGATATTAACTCTGACGTCAAAAGAGGAGCTAGGCAAGGCGATACAATCTCACCAAAATCATTCACCGCTACCATCCAGAACGTTATGAGAACATTGGAATGGGATGTTATGGGAGTGAAAGTCGATGGTCGGCAGCCACATCATCTTCGCTTTGCCGATGATATCGTCCTTATAACACCAAACATTAGCCAAGCAGTACGTATGCTTGCCGATTTTGATGAAGCGTGTGGAAATATTGATCTTCAACTAAATCTCAATAAAACGATGTTCATGAGGAAAGGATTGGTTCCGTGTGCCCCATTCACGCTGAACGGAACGAATATCTGCGAATGCTCCAGTTATGTCTATCTAGGTCGGGAAATCAATATGATGAACGACTTAGCTCCAGAGCTGAGCAGAAGGAAACGAGCGGCTTGGGGAGCTTTCAAGAGCATCGAGGATCTAGGGAAGAGAACAAAGAACACCCGACTCCGTGCCTACCTTTTCGACTCAACGGTTCTTCCTGCCCTAACGAGTGCGTCAGAAACTTGGTCGCTACGTAAGCAGGATGAAAGATCACTCAGCGTTATCGAACGCGCAGTCGAAAGGACGATGCTAGGAGTATGCCGTTTCGCACAAGTAAGGAATGGGATCCGAACCTACGACCTGCGTTAACTGTCGTTTTCTTGAACACGTGTGTATCTCGACCAGCTAAGCGATTGATAAAGCAGAACTCCACCTATCACGACGAAAATACGTAAATTTAAATAAAAATTTTTAGAGTGATGAAGCACATTCTTCTCTATAGAAATGTCGAACCCTCTAGCGCCTTAGTTGTAAAAAAATAATCAGGTGTTCCGAGACGTCATGCTGGCCCATAATGTGTTAATCTGTCCGGAAAAAAGTTACTCTCTGCAATCCTAATGGGAACGCTCCAGCCCGGCTATGTCAGGAATCCAGGTAGAATTTCTTGACCAGCACTTTACAACGTTCAAGATGAAATGGAGATCCTCAAGCAGCAACCGAACCCACGCGTAAAAACTTGGAAGACCTTCGTGGTCGATGTATGCGAGGAAACGAACTGAATGTGAAAAGTGCTGGGATCCGCACAAAAGACGTGAAGATGCATCAAGTAGAATAAAATAAAATAAAAATAAAAAACAAACTCACAACAATCATTTACGGTAACACTTATTAATGTCACAACATTACTCTCAAAAGTCAAAAGACCAATCAAAACATCCGGTATCGCGAGTGATTATAATGTATATTGGTGGAGGAATAGCGCTCCAGTCAAGTGATACTTAACCTTGTACTAGAGCCTTGTATCGCCACGCTGATGCAAAAATAACGGCGGCTCTTTCCACCACAGATTTTGTAAATAAATTTTGATCATTCAAATGAATTACTGACATACACCACTTTAACGCCCATTTTTTGTTCAAGTGGCGACATAAACCTCTTGGGAAACTACTAAACAACTCCAAAATTGCCTTTTGAGAATTTGTCACTCAAATAAATCCAATCGGATTAAATAAACTTGCTGCTGGTTGCCGGCAAAATGTGTGGATTTCAAAACGTCTTATTTGGACCAAAAAAACTGAGCATAAGCTAAATTGTAGTACTTCAAAGTTATTGTTTAAAAACGGCCATTAATTTACATTAAAAAGCACGAGAAAAATTCAGAAAAAATCAAAAATTGCATCAAGAACCTGTTTGTCATCTGTGTAAAAATTCAGCGTATACGGCCTCAGCACACAACTTACTTGCGGTGTAATTCTGGATATCATCTGCGTGGTGGAACCAAGCCCACGCTGATTTTGCGGAGAGGTATTATCTCGTGAGATGTCGTTTTTCTCCAGTATTTGGGTACACTGATCACATGAGGCAGATGGAGATGTTTGTGCCTAAATCAAGATTTCAATTTAAAAATTGTTAACTGTTAGATACTCAAAGTGTTCCAAAGTATTCCATAGGCTAGAAATTCTAATAAAATGTGTGCATGACATAAGAACATCGAAGGATCTGGTACAAATGTTGGAAGGACGATCCGGCCACTTACAGGAAGTACTTGTGACTCATCTCGCACCTGCTGGGGCACTACAGTGGAAGGAATCCCATCACTGATGCTAGTAACAGTATCCGTTATTATACGTGGAGGACTTGGATCCACTGGGGGTGGTCGTGGAGACAAAGCTGCATCGCTGCTTCCACCTCCTAGAGCGACCGGTTTCAAAATCTGCAAAACAAGTATATCTAATATGCGCAGCAGATACAGTTAGTTCAGGAGCTTATCAACCTCTTCCGGAGATGTCCGGACAAAGGCATGCAATGCAAGGCCACCTGCTTGCTGTTGTAGCATGTGCATTCGCGTTTCTGTTTTCTCGGTCTGGACTGAAATAGTGGATAGAAATATTGGTTGTATTTTAGCAAGAAAACCGGGATAAATTTCTAGTAGCTGCTGTAGTAGGAATAGAAAGGAGTTTGCATTGCATTCACGCTTACCGTTTGCTACTACAGAAAGAGCTTGTTGCAAGTAGTATGATTGTTGTTCCGTAGCAGCAGAGTTCGGTGGCATTTGCTTCGAATTTAAGGGTGATGCGGAAGTGTTAGACGACATAGAAGCAGCTCCATTAGGTAGAATCGGTGGCCGAAGTAACTATAATAAAGGCTATTACTTTGTTCAAAAGCAACACTTGTTGTTTTTTTAATAATGCTTGACTGCTCAGCAGTTTCAGAGAAAAGAAAGCGCTGATCTGAACAATTGTTTCATTGAGTTCGCAGCTTTAAACATATACAATTAACGTTCAAGGTGGAATGAAGTTGGTCATCTGTATATTAAGCGCCATTCACATGTCCAAAATCATCTAGTACATTACATAAACTATCCAATTACGACTGATGACATAGATTATTGTCACTGATCTTAGCGCTCATTAACAACAGTAAAAGCTTATTTTTAGAATAGCTAATGCAAAAGCTGCATCATTTGAGAAATTAACCACACCTGTGAGGCAGGGGCCGACATTGAAACAGAGATAGGAAGCTGGGCAGCCATCGCAAGAATATCAGCAGGAACTGTAGAGCCAGCGAAGCTAGTTAGATGGCGATCTGGTAACCGAGAAGAAATGGCGGCAAGAGCTTGCGCTTGCTGGGTCATATGATGTGATGACGCTTCCCTATAAGACCTGATATTTAAAACTAATTTTTATAAACAAATTAATGAAAATAGAACCTAAGCAAGGCCTGTGCCTGTGGACTCATAATGTTGAGCTGGCCAAGATACTGTTCCATTGCGCGTGAGCCACCCAAGCTAACAAGTGATGGGAGCTGAAAACTCCGACAACTTTAAACAGAAAAGCAAACACACATATTGCAAACCAATTTCCCACTGTATAACCATACCAATGTCCAAATTTCTAGTGATGAATACCGTAATTGTCTAAGAAAATAGAAACATTGATTTGACATGCCGATATTCATGTTTACCTAAGTCATTGTATAAGCTATATATGCACGCAATGTTTTCCAGGAGGATTAAAAAATGAGAGGCATGGCGCATCTCTTAGGGACTGATCTGCATCGAACATTTTATCCTTTATTGGTTAGGAATACATATAACAATATTGAATATTGCTATGTCTTTTAACGTATAAATACATACATACGTGTTAACGTAATAGTCCGAAAATATTCAAAGTTTGGATTTCTTTTAATCTAAATGACAATTCCGTTAGGTTAAACCGCTAGTTCGATTCTGTTCTGGGCCAACCAAGCTTCTCATCCCTCCAGGGTCGCGAAATTTATACCGGACTTATCCGGGAAAAAACCACTCTCTGCAATCCATTTGGAAACGCTACAGCCCGGCTAGGTCAGAACTCCAGGTAGAATTGCTTGACCAGCAATCTACGGCAATCAAGATGAGATGGAAATCCTCAAGCAGCAACCGAACCAACACACGTAAAAGTTGGAGATCTTTGTGGACAATGGATACGAGGAAACGAAACGAATGTGAGAAGTGCTGGGGTCCGCTCAGTAAACGTGAAGACGGATCAAGCAAAATAAAAATAAATAAGAGAGTTTACCATGTGTCGGAATATCTGTATTTGAACTATATGCAGGACTAGGCCATGAAGGTTTGCCTTTGGTGCATTTTTCCACATTTTTTTTTTTTTTTGAAAAGGACCAATAGACATTGTGGTATGTATAGCAGCGGTATGGGCCAAGCAACTAAAGAGATCCTTTTTTTTTGTGTAGCACAAACACAGCTATGCTACCACTTGTCTGTTCGAAGAATAGAACGAGATCTATACGATGCACATCGACATCGACCACATGTTAATGTGGTATACAACAACAAGACAACGACGATATAATTGGTTTCAAGCAGTGTTCCATTTGTCGACTTCCTAAAAAATTTTACAGCAATAGAGACCAGATTATAAGTCCCAGAATAATTCCGGAAAGTAGCGAAATCTCCAAAGATCATTAATATATTAACGACCACGCGACGAAGGCAGTTTTTTTTTGCAAGCGCACGAGGATTTCTCCATTAATGGACTAGTGAATGAGCAGACTCATAGAAACGATGGGTTCTCTTTATCACATTAAGAGTGCACATATTTTTGACAAAATGGTGTTCCAGTTTTTAAGTTGACCAGAAATGAAGCCCTCAAGTAATTTGAAAAGGAACCCAAAGATTTAAAGATTCCCATGCAAGCATGTTGGTCGCAAAAACCAACCAAGTTTGATTTTTGGCAACACCATCACGTACTGCAGGACGAAATCCCGTTTGTTCAAATGTTTCGTGCGCTCTAGAAAACCAAGAACTTCACCACCAAGATAAAAGGACGAAACTTCTATGTTGTAGGCAAAGAACTGCAGATTCTAACATTTTTATGTTACGACCAAAGTTCACTACTAGCTGAAAAACATTTGTTCAAATTTGAAAGCTGTCCATATCTTTGTGTTCTGCGAATTCTGCAGAGACCACGACGTGGCCCAAGCGTTAATGCAAAGTAACAGTAAAAACTCTGAAGCTCTCCGTTCCAAAGTTGAACCATGAAAACCATGAAAAAGTAGGAAACAAGCAAATTCTTGTCTTCTCGTACATTCAAAAATGCAACTCTATTCCTCATGACGAACCTAGATTTCAACTACATAGCTTTATCACTTACTACCTTTCTTAAAATAGTTTCTCTACCCAGTGCTGAAGAGGCGCGTGTGGCACAGAGAGGCGCCTGTGGCGCAGTGGTTGGAGGCGCCACTGCGGCGCGCACGTGGAATGCGCCCATGGCCCACTAAGCCTTCCATTCCTCCGGGGTAGGCAAATTGGTACCAGACTTGTCTGGGAGGATAGCAGCACTGGCTCGATACATCGGCCGGGCACTGCGAGTCATTGCAAAGGCCAGATATGCATTCAATCACCTCCAACGATATAATGAAGTCGAATGCATGGCGCATCCCTCAAGGATTGATCAATGCCGAGAGCTTTATCCTTTTATCCTTTTACCCAGCTCTAGGGCTTTTGTATTTAATCCGATAATTAAATCAACCAATTAGTTTAAAATCATGATCTGCTTAGTATAGGCCCACTGAGTGGATGCAACAAGAAGGCTTAAAAAATAAAGTTGATTTTAAAAAATTAAAGAAAATTAAAGTTCTGTTGGCTAATATCTGGGCTCCATTTGAAATTTCGTATTTCTAAACTCATTTTAAGAAAAAGTGTCCGACATACGATGTTCATTCCTCCAAGCTGATGGACTGTGGGAAAATTTGCTTGCGGAGTCTGACTGACACTTGTTGACAGAGTCGGAACCACACCACCATGAGCCAATCTCTCTTGGTAAAGCTGGGTAGGTGGTAAAGAGCGAGAATGCTGCACTCCCAGGTTAAAAAAAAATCTGAAATGAGGAATAATATACGACTACTGTGCTGTTGTTTAAATCTGTTCGAACATCTCATGAAGTTACCACATTTTCTTCAACAATTTTGAACACTTTGAACTACCTTTGGTGGCATTATACAGCACTCCTGGTACTTGGTAGTACACGCAAAAAAATGCGACAAACTCGCCACTCAAATGTGTTGGAAAAAAATTGAAGCAATAAGTCGTGTTATACTCGCTTATTCTGAAACCTTAATTCAAGCAGCAGAGTGGTTCAATAGATAATTTTAAAAGAAAAGACAACAGTCTCCCCCTTTGTGGAAACGATTACGTCACTAATTCACAAATTTTCCTATAGATAGCGGTTGCCAGCTTCATATTGGAAGCTTACAACCGCTTCACATCATTTCCATATTTAGACAAGTCGTAATAGCTAAATCATAAATGCCACGATGTTTGCACGGATATGCAGAAAAATAAAAGTTAATCGCTATTAGCCATTATGTACATCAGCACCTTGCTGCTTGACATCAGAGGTCTTACCGGAGAGTTGTGACGTCGGCGAGTGGAAGATCGAACCCATTGACATCACGACTAGGAGCGACATCAAGGTTCACCAGCCGATAAAAAGCTAGATCAAAATATGGAATGTTCATCAGTGGTGAGACTATGGGCCAGGGAAGTGAAGGGATTGCAATATCCGCAGTCGATCCGCTGCCGTTCTGTGGTGTCGCATTAATGCTGTTCTGAAATTAGAATTATGCTTCACTGCTAAAGAAGTAGCAATTTTGCAAAGTCTCATTGTTTCACTTAAATCTGTTTACGCTCATCAAATACCATCTAAAAGAATTTACACTCAAATTACATTACACTAGAAATTTACATTAGGAATCGTTCCGAAAATTTACTCTCAATAGAAGTCGTTCCGACCTAATCAGTTAAAACTGAGAAAACGATATGGTTTGTGGCATGCCGGAAGACCAACTACAGCACAAGATAAAACTAGCATCAGGAAGACCCAGGAATTTTTTATGAAATTTTGGCATGTCTAGAGATGACGACTCTGTATCATTACGGTTTTTTGTAATGTTTAAGTCCAAAAACTTCAAAAAGGTTTTAATCACTTTGCCTTCAGCGGCTACGGGTGACTGCACTGCTGTGGACACTTGCTGTTGTAAGACGGTGACGATTCCGCCGTTGAGCGAATTTGCAATGCCGACATCTCCTGAGATGGTTCTAATCACACTTATGTAACTCAAATCTATAAACCTGATGCATTTATCCGCGATAACATTTGGAAGAATAAAATTATTACTTCTAATCCCACATTAGGAAGAAGGTTTGAGAAATATGCACCTGCATGGTAAGATGCTTAGAGGATACACTTCACAACTGCCATAAGCCTCCCATCGCTCCGTTATTGGCAAATTGGTACCAGGCTTGTCTACGAGGATAAGAATTTCGTCACGCTAATTACTGTGTGGAAAAATGTGCAGTAAGTCAACCACAAGATGCTCAATGATGGTGCTTCGACAAATGACGATAAATATGCAGATCACTAGAGTAGTTGCATTGGTAGAGTAGGGCTCGAGAAGTTCACATAATCACAGATGAAGCTTTGCTCTAACAACGTAAAGAAATAGTATAATTTTCAGACGATGTTCGATCAATTTTAAATTTCTTCAGAGCTAAAATTATCAAAACATCTAGTTAAAAACGACACATAGTTTCTCAGGTCCTTTAAGACAAGCTGTGCAGCTCCAAGCACGAATGATATATTGAAGAGCACTAACAGGTTCTTCTGAACGAAATCTTCCTTATTCAATCGTCTTGGTGAGCAAAATATTAGCCCGACAAAAAAAAGGGAAAAATACGTCCGGTGGGGCACAAGAAAATCGAAATTTCATCAGTAATAAATGTTGGCAAAAAACTGTAGATTCTAATCATTTTTACTTTAACTACAAAGTACACAGTGAAGGAAGATGTTTTCGCTTAAAGTTGACAGCAAACATTTTCATACGGCTTGCACTGAAAACAATGCGCACGGTCGCCAAAGGGATACTCGATTCAAATACACGGTGCACCTCAAAAAGTATATTAGCACTAGAAGTTTCTTCGTCGATTTTCTCCCTGTCTCCCTTTGTTTCTCTCTGCTTTCCTCTCTCTATATATATGTACATATAAACATATATGCATATGTATTATATATATATATATGTATATATGTATACACGCGTAGTTGATGTAGTTCATACGTAGTTGATGGATACAGAGTTGGAAGTCGCAGTTCATTTTGGCATGTGGCTGACTGAATGAATGTGTTGCTGGTTACTGTGACTTAAGCGATTTCTAATCGAATAAAAACATCATAGCTTTTTTGAGTAGTGTTCAGTGATTAGGTAAAATAAGAACTTTAGTCACTCTTTGATTAGAACTCTGTGTGTGTGTGTATGTATGTATGTATGTGTGTGTGTGTGTGTGTGTGTGTGTGTGTGTGTGTGTGTGTCTGTGTGTGTGTTCCTTGTATACTCAGCCCTATGGTAAATTTCGGTTATCAATCAACAAAGAAATCCAGTGAGCAAATATATGAAGTACTAAGACTACCAGGCACTGTGAGAGCAGCCAACTGTGCTTGGTTGAAACCGTGTTGTTGTCCACCAAGCACTCCAGTGAGTGCAGCCAATTGCTGTAATAAAATCATCTTTGATTGGAAAAGAAAAATAGACTTCAGCTACCAAAACAATGGACCACGAATAAGGAACTTAACCTTCAATGACGTTAAAACAAGTTCAGCAATAAATATACGATATAGAATAAATCAGCAATGTGGCTAACACATTAAAAGGTCGAACTTTCCAAGTTACACATTCGACACCACTCATAAACCGATTTTTAATAAAACGCGGCAATTATTTAGTGCAGAAGTAGAGTAAACAGCTTTCGTTATATACCTATGCTATGTGGGCAAAAAACACGTGTACAGACAAATAACAGTTGCACACAGAAATAAAACCGCTTTTCCTAATGTCGCGTACATATATATATGTATATATATATATATATATTATATGTATATATATATATACATATATGGTGGAGGTATACTTTTCTTTTGCTTGACTTTCGTTTTGAAGGAGCTAAGCTTTTTCTTCTTTGGAAGGAAGTCAGGCCTGTCTATAGGCTTCAGATCCTGAATTGTATATATATATATATATATATATATATGAAAAGGAAAAGGCTGTTACAAACTCCGAAAGAGCTCCTAGAGAAAGAGGTTCCATTTTAATCAATTATCAGCTGGATCCAATATTAACTGTGGCTTTGCACCATAGTTTTAAAGAGAATAATAGGGTCGAAAACAGCCTTACTAATCAAAATAAGAACAGTTAGAATCTATATATTCCCGCAACAAGTAAAGCTTTACTTATTCCGGCAAAATTAAGCTCTGAACATCTGAAAGCAGCAAATTTTTCGAAGAAAACTTTGAAGCAATTTGGTTGTTGAAGAAAAGAGGTTCCATTTTAATCAATTATCAGCTGGATCCAATATTAACTGTGGCTTTGCACCATAGTTTTAAAGAGAATAATAGGGTCGAAAACAGCCTTACTAATCAAAATAAGAACAGTTAGAATCTATATATTCCCGCAACAAGTAAAGCTTTACTTATTCCGGCAAAATTAAGCTCTGAACATCTGAAAGCAGCAAATTTTTCGAAGAAAACTTTGAAGCAATTTGGTTGTTGAAGAAATTCTCAGTTATCAGTCGCCGAAATGCTTGAAGAAGATGGTTGTTGGTTAGCAGGAGGTCTGACTAGAACGAGGGGGAAGGCGCGACATCGTAGTCTAACTCACCCAACTTTTGCTACATTAGTTGGACAACATGGTTTCGCGCGTTGTCGTGTAACAAGATTAGACCGTTCTGACTGCTCATTCCTGGATAATCCTTCATTGCCTTCCAACCTTCTTGGACGAGAGTGTTCCTGAATGTCAGACTGCGATGACCAGTGAGAGCTGCATTTATCCTGCAGTCTTCTGGTCCAAAAAGAAGTGTAACGTTCCGATCTGAGGGGCAGTCGCGTTTCACGCTTTGTGCGGACCATGAGCTTTCAGGGAATTTCCTCAGAGTCAAACAAATGCTTCGATATCGTCTTCACATTACCCACCCATTGACGAGCAAGAAATAATTTCGGTTAGGATCGGCGAATGTTCACAGCATTTCTTGAAATTAGTCATGACACAAAGGTGATAAGCTGGTATTCAGAAATCAATTCCTGTGTAAACACTCATGTTGACGATGACGCTTTCTCCGACAAGTTATTTACAGTTGCAAACGCTGATAACATTCTTCCTTTTGACTTATGAATGGTGTAGTTTGCCGCACACTCTCGCTATAGGTCATTTTGCTTCACACATGATTTCTGATAGCATGATTTGAGTGAAAAATTGGCCAACAGAAAGGCAAAGTAAAAGCGTCGGCTGCTGTGGCGTACATCACGTGAGACCCCGGAATGGATAATGGTGGCTCGAAGCTCAACTGAAGTCCCGAGTTTTGCCCCTATCTCGGCGTCCTGGGTGTCGCAAGTTCTCATCACACTTTTCAGGAGGGGAGGCGTGTAGCGCAGTGGTCAGAGGTGCACTGCAATGCACATGAGATCGATCCCCTACCGAGGTTCACCAAGCCTTCCATCCCTCTGGAATCGGCGAATTAGTATCAAAGTTGTGCTGATAGAAGTGGCCCAAAGAGAATGCGATTTTTCGATCCTCTGATGGAAAAGCGATACTGCTGTTTTATAACACGGAAAAAATATACGGTACGGCACGCGTTGCGCCTTATTGAATTGACTAAACATCGTCCCTAACGAAAATCCTCCACATATGCCAAACACCAAGGAGAAGGATGACTAATGAGCTAGTTAGGCTTCTTCACGAAAATCTTAGCAGAAGAATATTAAGCTGCTCGAGTTCTTCGAGTAGGATAGAAGCACTAATTCGATACATCGGTAGGCCACTGCTAGTCATTGTAAAGGCCAGATATGCATTCAATCACCTCCAAACGATGCTTAATGAAGTCGAGTGCATTGTGCAGCCCTCAGCGATTGGTCAACGCCGAGAGCTTTATATTTTTGCATGAAAAAAATCATAGGCTTCTGATAAAAGTTGAAACATTGCGATTCCTATAATAGTTAGGCAAATAACATCGTACTCGAACTTTCTAGGCTTCATTCTTCAACCAGATATTATTTTAGCAACATGAATCTGCAACGAGGTTTTGTAAGTGATTTCGACGATGGATTCTCACAGCTGACCTGAAAGACTCTTCCAAATCGGACGGAAGAGTTGCTGAGTAATCACAATGTCGAGAATCAGATTTCTTTAATGTTGTGTGATGTAACTCCCAGTAGCTTCCGCTATATATCGTGAGTTTAAACAATAGTCACAAAGTCTTAATAAAAAATTGATCAAAGAGTTCCTAAGGGTCTTGACGAGAAAATGGCGGGATTATTCTATTATAGATATATAGATCTTTTAAATATTATGCACTAAAGACAAGGTTAACTCTGTAAAAAATAACAGCTGAAAGTGGGAAACTGGACATAAATCAAAAAACGTATACAATAAATTGGAATGGGATTAAACACATTATACATATATATATATATATATATATATATAGAGCATATTAGCACCTCCCAGTTGGCTTGGTGTAGTGCTCATGTTTTATGCACCGTGTAGGAAACAAGTACGCTGCTTTAATCTGAAAAGAAAAAAAACTAAGATTCACATTATACACTGCCAAACTTTCTTTCGAAGTAACATATCATCTACAATTGTTATGCTCTCGGCCTAAATAATAGGGATAGTGATTTTACTCTTCTAAGAAAATAGATCAAAGTGAGGTTCGACAAAAATACGTTCAAATATCCATTATAGATGCATATAGCACCATTAAATGATTGACTGCTGATGATAACCGGCAAAATATAAGTGCCGACAGAAAGGCAAAACGAGAGCTCTAGTGGTGCAGTGGGTAACACATGAGCCCACGTATAGGATAGTCCCGGGTTCCGATCTGGTGGCCTGGGGTTTGAGTTTTGCAAATATCTCACCATTACTGTGGTTTTGTTTCGCACAACACCCTTTCATGAAAAAATATAAAAAGCTGTGAGATATATATGTGTATATAGTTCCCAAGATCGACTTTCTATTAACCTCTGCATTAGACTACAAATGCGTCGTTTTCTTTCTCAGCAATCGCGAGGTTGTTAAA
>MQTX01000066.1:1104338-1138216 GCA_009735665.1 Angiostrongylus cantonensis
TATATATCGGATCGAAAAGGGAAACAAATGCAAAGAAAAAAGTGTGGCTAGCGTTTGCGTCAGAGGATTAGGGTAGTTTGAAAGATTGCATTGATAAACTGACAAAGAAAGCATTCTTGATCGAATAGTTAGTACCAACCACCTTAAAAAAATGGATCAAAACAGATATAATAATGCAGATGGAATGTATATATCGGATCGAAAAGGGAAACAAATGCAAAGAAAAAAGTGTGGCTAGCGTTTGCGTCAGAGGATTAGGGTAGTTTGAAAGATTGCATTGATAAACTGACAAAGAAAGCATTCTTGATCGAATAGTTAGTACCAACCACCTTAAAAAAATGGATCAAACATCAATCGCTGCTTACACGACTTCATCGAATTTTTCGAGAGCATCCATGTCAAATCCAATGCCTAACAACGACATCATAGTAGTTTAGCACACGATGTGGAAAGGAGCATGATCACGCTGTTTATAAAAAATGGCCCCTTGGCATAAATAGGCAATATTTTCTTGGATTGTTGTGAGAACATAAGGTTGGTAAAAAAAATTATACTCGACTAGCGTTTGGCGCGTTCGCCTTCTTCAGAGCCGGAATGATTCGAGTCGATTGTCAAATTGTGATGTTCTTGGGATAGACAGTGTAGGAAATCAACAAAGTGGACGAAATCATAATAAATATTAAAGCACACTTCGATTTAACTTCGGCGTTACAGCTCACTCACGGACAAACTCAATGCTGGTGCTCTTTGAACCATCAGCTAATAACGATTACACAGACTTAGCACAATGTGAGGAGTAACAAGGCTGATTAATGTTTTAAAAGACGCTTTAGCTAGACAAACAGACCTTTAAGAATCATGAGTTTTGTGTGTGTGTGTGTGTGTGTGTGTGTGTGTGTTTGTGTGTTTGTGTTACGCTTGTATGTGGAATGTATTCATTATGACGACTGAACAAAAAGCTGGTAACCACAAAACAGGCTATATCAAAGATTTCCCTTCAATTTCATTTTTGAAGGACTCAACAAGACACTGTTATGTTCATATTCAGATCCTTTACGGAAGAGTCCGACTGTGACGCCCTACAGAAACAAATGGAGTCTTTACTAGTGCCCGCTCCATTCAAAGGATAAATAGTTACAGAGAATACAGCGCTTTGTATTCTTTATACTTCTGCTACCTTTAATAAAATCTGGATCCATACAACAAGAATTATTAGTTATGGCTGTCAAACATCAACACCAATATTCTAGTCGATATTCTATCCAGCTAGGACGCATGTGGCGCAGTGGTTGGAGGCGCCACTGCGACACGCACGTGGAATCGATCCCTGCGCCCATGGCCCACCAAGCCTTCCTTCCCTCCGGGATCCGCAAATTGGTACCAGACTTGTCTGGGAGGATAGCAGCACTGGCTCGATACATCAGCAGGCCACCGCGAGTCATTGTAAAAGCCAGATATGCATTCAATCACCTCCAACGATACTTAATGAAGTCGAATGCATGGCGCATCCCTCAGGAATTGATCAACGCCGAGAGCTTTATCCTTTTATCCTTTATTCTATCCAGCTACATACTAGATTTGAGAACAAGTACATGTTATACGAAGCGAAAACAACAAAAGAAAGCAAATAGCTTCATCCATGTCTCTTTTCGTAGAAGTCAACAAACTGTCGAATTTCCGAAATGGTAATAGCTTACTCTTGGAATGTATAACCAAGTACATATTCTAGTTTACAAAGTTGAGACAAACACTGAATTGAACTATTCTCGAACAAGTTTTCCAGTCGGTACCAGTTTGTAGAATCGCTCGATAATTCTATGACGTCGGAATATTAAAATACTACAGCAAAGGAATGAATCAAAAAATCAGTATCACGGCGATGAAATCATTTAAAACAAACGACGAATCACGAAAGCATAAGAAGATGCGATGTTCTCACAAATACCGTAAATCTTAACCGAAGACGACGATGACAAAAAAAAATATTTGTTGCACTGATAACTAGGGGGACTGAAACTTTACCGTAGAATATTATATTGGAAAGTAGCACGATAGGAATGGATACTGAATAAGAATTTCTAGTTGATTTTTCTGGTTTGACAATTTCCACTGACGTCGCCTAGCAAACAAAACAAGCAATTACTTCACACTGTTATAACAATGGTGTTCGTTCACTGCTCATGTCAGTAAATGCTCAACGATTCTAAATAACCACTGAAGAGATATAACACTTCAGCAGAGCATAATTTCAGGAATCCAAGCAACAAACCATCTCAGCTTTTTTTTTTGGTCACGTCCCTGGAACTGTAGTGGAAAGCACTAATATCAAGAAATTTCAAACTGTCGCCGACGCATAAAAATCCACTAGTGCACTTCATGCATGTTAGCAAAAGTAATATATAGCAATGCAGTAACCGCAATCCCATTAGTCGTCGACTTACTCGACAGAGCAAAAGTGAACTCCAAAACTACTCAGGGATCTGCTTATTTGATGGACACATAGAGCATCACGCTGTTGGTATGAGGATTTTTATTTCACTTCACTGCGTCTAACAAGAACATAGTAACGGGTAGTTTGCCTTACTCTGATGAGGCAAAGGCTGTCTTTTGGCTCCGCTTGCATATTTAAATGTCCAAACCAATCGCAGTATGACTGCTTTCGACAGCACTTTAACCTCGGTCATACATTGTTGTTCAACAAAGGTAGAAAACCATTTCAGGGCGCAATAACAAGGTTAGACAGGCACACCTATTTATGTATTTGCCATCTCAGTGGGGAAAAAATCCACGAAATTATCCCCAGGTAGGAATCTAGGGCGCGTAGATATTACAATAGCTTCTTTCTAGCGAACGAAAATCTCATTCATTGATAGTCATGCATATGAACGCGACTCGAAAATACTTTCAGAAATGACCAGAGAATTGAAAGGCTCGAAATGAGTGAACGTTGAGGATGAACCGATGACGAATTGAACAAACTCAGCAGTAATTGACGAGACCGATAAAGATTAGTGAGCTGACTTAATAGTATAAAGCAAGAGGTATTGTTGTGAATTAGTGATAGTGATGATGGCGCTAGCGGGTAAAATCATGCTGAGCGCGCCTGAATAAACATTTTGTGTAATCGATATTGAGACGCGACGGGACTTTTTCAGTGCTCAGTTGACGTGTTCGAAAACATGATGTGAGTGTGTGTGGGGCGATAAGAAGACGACCCGGACCACCCATCACCCGAAAATCACCGCCGCCACCACCTACGGCTGATCGATTCGAGCGGTCGGCACCCGAACCGACTGCCCGACTGCTGGGATCCGGTGAGAGCCGGCAGAGGTGGAATCCGCCCAAGCCGTGCACACCGCCCAGATCCGTGTCCTTTCATTGTCAGGTAGCCTGCAGAGGACCACTGTGACAACGCCCGAGAAAAAAAGTGCAGTGAAAAATGAGACACGGAAATTGTGCGGTATTTCAATTTCCCCAAAATTAATAGAAAAAAGAAAAGGCTATATGAAGCTGTGAGGGAATTTGTGATTATCGCGTGTTATGTGCTTACTACTCTTCACTTCACCACCATTTCATAAAATCTCCACTACTTTGCACTAGAACTCATAAGTTTGTGCTATACCCGTCCTCGATTTCTGTAATGGTAACCAGTGGTCTCTTTCAGTAACTCAAAGGACCAATTTTCTGTAAATTTGGGCATAAATGATCAATATATCCATACATGTTTTTGCGAACTGCTCTTGTTGAGTTGGTGTGAAGTTGATATAAGTTGCTGTTATTGTTGCCGCAGTCTCTTTCAAGTTTGTGCAAAGAAATGTTGGGCACACTAAAAATACTGTGCTGAAGAATTATAAGGTACCAAATTTATTTTAATTAAGGCACCATTTATTAGATTTTTATTGAATGAGTTGATTCAATGAAATTCAAGGGCTACTCAATGAATCAAACTAGAACTTTAAAGCCTCTCAACGGTTTACCGCCTTATAGTAGCTGGGAGATGTTCCTGGGTGTCGGACTGCGATGTAGAGCAGGGGAATACATTATTCGACAGTCTCCTAAGCTGAGGTGGAGTCCAGTGTTTTTATCAGGAAGCCCAGCCAAGAGTAAACACCAGTACCAGGATCCACCACCATCTTGGTATCAAACTACTACGGTAGCAAATCTCTGATCCACACTGCCTGTGGCGGTGACGACCTAGAGCAGACTTTGGTTAGGCTGTCCTCAGGACTTGCCGGTAACCACGATGGTTAAACCAGTAGATCTCCGGAGAATGGAAATTATGCTGAAGCCCACACAATTGGTGAAGACGGGTCAACCAAGTCTCCAAGTAAGTAAGAACTTCAAGACAAAAACCTCAGCGAAAATTTTTGTAGTCAGAGATAGCATATTCCTGTAAGCTTTTGGTAGTTAATGCAATCTCGAGAAGCACTTTTCATCTATAGAATAGGCGTATTATTTTGTCTTCTTAGAACTGATTTGTACTGAATGCTCCCCTGTGCTGCTACGCACATATATAGCTTGCCGTTTCAGCTTTTCACATACCTATAATGACTTGTACTATAATCGCTAGAATGCCGATGTAGTGAAAAATATGTTCGAAAATTTCCAAGTCATCTTCTGACAATCCACTTTCGAGAAGTCACCAATAAAATATAGACTTAAATAAAAAAGGTGACACATGTATACAATATGTGTTAAACGGATAATGGACGACGTCTACGGCTCGTTTTCTTTTGGGGCGTTCCTTGTTTCGAGCCCGCAGCTACCATTTCCGGGGTATCATGTTTTACCTACTGCACTACTGAGGCTATTAATCTGTCGTTTTATCAATGGTTTTTACGCTTACGGTGCTATCAGCAACCACCCATCGCCGGGTATGACCTGGGGAACAGAAGCGGAATTACACCCAGTTGAGCTGAGGCTATAGTTGAAATTACGATGTTTAGCTTTTTATTCACTGACTATCATTTTTTTCACAGCAGGATATTACGTAGTGCAGTGGGTAACTCGAGAGTCTCCGGAAGGGTAGTGGTGGTTCGAATCTGGCCTGAAGTCGAAGTTTCGCAAATATCTCACCATTGTGGTTGTATTTTAGATGATACCCTGCCGTAAAAAGCAATAGGCAGTAAATAAAATTTAAAAGTGGTGCTAAAATATTTCCACTATAGAGAGCGAAACAGATGAAGATAGTACTAATACAAAAATGATGGCCGTATCACTACAAGAGTAATGCAGCGAATCCTTCCTTACGATATAGATAGAAGGGTGAAAATTGTGCAGACAGAAGACATGATGGTGGTACACCATATCCCTGTTACGGCGCATGGAATGCTTTCGCCATCATGAATCATCACGTGTGTCTCACTCAAGCAAACCAATCTTTTATTGGTTATGTTTTCAGTGAAAGAAACATCCCGCACTTCCGAAAGCTCCGCGTTGTTCTAGAAATTGACAGCTAGTAAGCGATTTTTCATTTTCGTCTGAACTAGTTTTCAATAATCTTACAAATAATGCCACTGACAATAAAGCAATGGTTGTATTGACCATCCTAATTATCCCCTCAGAATTGAACGTAGAGATTAAATATAATATGTTTTAGAGGGAGTCTGCACTTCCTCTAAAAGCGTAGGCTTTAGTGATCATTTCCTGACTTCTTGCAACATTCACAGAACTACAACAACAGTACGAAACAACATGTGTAGCAGCATCAAACAGTGCAGAGAAAAAAATGAGAACAAAATTGTGTGAGCCAAAAACTAAACCTAAATTTCCCACTATATTTCGAGCAGGAAATCGCGTTATGAGCATAGAGTGGGGAAGTATAATTATGCCAGTCTCTATGTGTTTTTCAGATTAGAATAAAAACATGTTCACTTTAAAGTGTATCATGGAAAGCAGTGATTACTACTTCAGAGACTCATCACCACAGGTTGTGGTTCCTTCTATTGAAAAAATTTCGGTTTCGCGACTATGCGGCACGATTTCAATAGTTATTGTTTTTGGCTATTTACTTCATAACAGCTTTTAAGCTGAACTTTTTATGTTAGTTGACACTTCCATTCTATAGCTATTGCGTCGGACTTGACCCCACAATCGTTGTATTCTGCAGTTCATGATTTAAAAAACCATTTTGCAGACGAATTTGTTCGTAGTGCAACAGAACCCTCGCTGGATAATTTCCGCTGGCAAAGATATTAAATTATAGCTGCTGTTTAAGTAGAACTACATGAGTCTCATAGCGGTTCTTTCCCTTTCGTCCCAATTAAATAACAACTAAAGGCACGTGTGGCGCAGTGGTCATGGGCACCCTGCAATACAGCCGTGGAATAAATCCCAGTGCCCGTAACCTAGCCATTCATCCCAGTGGGGTCGGCAAATTGGTACCAGACTTGTCTGGGAGGATAGCAGCACTGACTCGATACATTATCGGATTACTGCGAGCCATTGTAAAGGCCAGACATACATTCAATCAGTTCCAAACGATGCTTGATGAAGTCTAATGCATTGCGAATCCCTCAAGGATTGATCGAGGCCGAGAGCTTTATCCTTTTTTATTATAAGCAGTATCTACACTGTTGCTAATGATGGAGAAGGTTGAATTTATGTGACGGTTTCAATTCACAAAGAGTGTGACGAATTTCATGTTTGGTGTAGAAGAACGTAAAATACGTGGTCTCTGAATAATTGCAGATTCTGCTAAATGAAATAAATCAACAGCGAAATTACCTCATGCTAACGGTTTTATGAAATTCGGAGTAAACTGCCATCATGATTACTCGATACTTCCTATATTTTCAGTGTTTCAGATTTATTGATGGAATTCATTGACGGATATAGCGCTAATAACCTTGAGATGCAATATAAAAAAAGCTAAGAAAAAGGAATATAAGTTTTCAAGAGTATTCCCCAACATTTCTAGTCGTATCTCACTCATTGGTCTACCTAACATGTGTTTCCAATGTGTCTGTCTATGACATTGCACCTCCTTAAATAAGGCAATGCCTCCTCAGCACATGGAAACGTGGAAAGTCCATCAAATCAAAATCGAAATTCTATGATTGAACGTAGTAGAGTAATGGCTCCTTAATTGAGTCTCACTATCTGACACATTAGAAAATACATGACAATTTGACTTTTATAGAAGTCACACTATCCAAAAGCAATAGAAGCATTTAACTTCAGCTCAACATATCACATCACGTTGTGAATTTTATTGCCTGCAGTGCACAAGTATTTGCCTTCTGGTGAAATTTCTGATGCTTTGTCGCAATGAAATTCTGATTTTCTGGTACCCACAACATATATCTCTTCCACTTTATTGTTGCAGAGACTATATTTCAAAAATGAAACCAATTAAGCACAAGAGTACTAATGTAACATTATATGTTAACAGACATCACGACTAGATTACACGAGTTGGGTGATCCGGCACTCTGATCCAATCTCATCATCATGATTTCTGCCGATCCGAGTTCGCTACGTTCTGCATCCAACATCGAATACACGACGTCTGTTACAATCAGCTACGAAATGCCGATGACATCACTTTAACAGGAACAGCTTTCGACGCACTCTAGCAGGTCCACGCTATCACTCAGCACTTCGGCAGTTTGCTAAGGCGTTTCTCCCGAATTCCTTAAAGTCTCAAATCTCTAATGAGATAGAATCAACAATTAAGCATATAGTGCTTCTCACGGGCGGACATAACCTCTGAACAGCGAATAAAAAGTGCTGAGAGAATATTTCTCGTAATTAGAAATGCTGTAAAAACGGTTCAGGAACCACGAGGAGTAGAATACTTCATTTTCCTACGAAGAAATCGAGTTATCTTCGTGAAAAAAGGCTTAATGAAGATAGGTACAGTGAAACGAACACTGCTAGCTAAAAAGGAAAGCACACTTTGTGGCTTTAAAAGGATACTTTCACTTTCTTTATAATGTAAACAGGTGTTCGTATGGCTACAAGGTTAGGCGAAATACTTCAACGTTTCATGAAACCTAAAACGTTGCATTACAACTAATAGTCATTCAAGATCGAAGTCTAAAAATCATGCAAACACAGATGTAGTCTATCTAATATCATTTGACTTATACGAAGATTCTTTGGGTCCATTTTTAATGAGTCCTTCCAACGGTTTACCGCCTAATGTGACTGTAAGATATAACACGGGCTCGGGCTGCAATGTACAGTGGGAGGAACAACGAATATGTCATTACTACGTGCTTATTTCGCACAGCAAATCGGCGACTAAACCATGCAGTGTTCAGATCAACAGCAGAAGCACCTGGCTTTGATGGGAAAATACAAATTTCGTTTTCATCCTAACAGAAGAATCACAAAGTCTCAGCGTTGATCACTCTTTAAGTGATGCGCCCTGTACTCCACTTTATCAAGAATCGCCAAACGTGATCGAACGCGTATTTGACTTATAAAATGACTCGTGCATGCGTAGCTAACCTAATGATGTATCGGGTAGGTGCTGCTATTTTCTCAAACAGGTCTGCTTCTAATTTCTCGACCCCGGAGGGAAAGAAAGCTCAACGATCCTAGGGCGCGGAACCTATTTCAATGGTTTATTTATGGAATATAACCAACGTGTATTGTATCAAGGGTGTGGTATTTATGAGATCTTGTTCAGCTTAACCAAACACAGCGATCTTTATGGAAGAGTGATTTGAGAATTTTTGAGGGTTTTAGATGTAAAACATATAGTATTCTTTCTTTGATGAGCTTACACGAGGTTGATAATAATATTTATTATCGGCTAACGTTTCGACGTCTTCGTCTTCATCAGAGCCGTTGATCCGGGTCGATGGTCCACGCTTGTTATTCGCGTCGATGTGGCGGTTTCGCCTTCGTGTCGAGTGTTCGAAGCATTAAAACATATAGTGTTAAGCACTATTTTCTGAACTTGGATAATGGGATGTTTGGATAAGATGGAGCCCATCTCCTCTGATTGTGTCGGAGTTTTGCTGGCTCAGCCATCGTGGTCCCATGGAGTCCCGATGTTATCTAGGCCAAAGTCTGCCCCAGGTCGTCACCAGCACAAGCAGCTGCTGCCATTGCGGATCAGTGGGAGATCTGCCACCATGCGACTAGTTTATTGCCAGAACGATGATGGATCCCGGTATTCGTTTACTTTTAGCTGGGTTTCCTGATGAAAACGGCGGACTTCTTAGTTTGCGAGACCGTACAGAGGAGAATCGTCCTGCTGTACATCACGACCGAAGATTGTTCTCGAACGTCCAATGCAATAATCATATCGGTGACTAAGCATTATACTTTGCTGATGCCAGACCTTCCAGGACACAATTCGCTACAAGTCCTGCCTGAGGCCAGCTCGCTCACACCAATTTACCGATTGCATATGAAGACAGTGTGCTAACGCCTTAGCATGGACATCCCAGGACTCCAGGGATGATCGTTTCTAGCAACGTTCAAAGCGAACTCATGCCTCAGAGCAGAAGTCCTCTTACAGGAACCGAAAACTATGCATGAGACTCGAAGACCTTTATGGAATATGTCCAGACATATAAAATTTCAAGAACAACCCTGTATTTATATTGAAGGAATACGGCCTCCTTTCTTTCATGAAAGGAAACGAAGTGAAGAGGTGATGCAGATGGCACTATGCCTGAAGACGTCTCGATAAACACTGTTACTTGAAATCGCTTACAATGTTTAAAAAATAATCGCCTCCACGAGTGAAAGGAAACGGTACTAAGAAAAAATTCTACGAACAGATCTCTTTGGGAAAGATAGACTTCTTTCATGAAGGTAAAAGTTTCTATAAGACTTCTCCACCGAAAGAGGTGAGTGTGCAGAGAAGATATTCTGGGTTCAATGTGAAATCTTGGTGCACCACTTTCTCTGTTTGGTTATGGAGGTGTTCGGCTGGGTAAATTGCGGTCAACCTAGTCATTCCAGACTCTGAGAAAGGCGATATTCGCCAAAACGTCAGGTTGTGCTTAAATAAAGAAGTAAAATAACCCTCGTGTTTGCTTAAGAAGAATATGAAGAATTGTTCGATCAATGTAGAGGTTAATAGAAAGTCAGTCGTGGGAGTTCCAAACTTCACCTTCCCCATGTGCTATTGGAAATCCATTCAATTCGGTCTCTGTTTAAAAAAACCTTTTAACTATTCATTAAATCAATGACGAGACTGTTTTAGATTAGCTAAATGAATGTGTGAGGGGGAAAATCACATTTCAATTTGTTCGGCAGCCCTGTTCTCACGTTTAAGTGAAATGAACTCGCGTGTGAACCAGGAAATAATAAAATAGTAATAAATAGGCAATGTTAACTTTTTATTTACTGCCTCTTACGATTTTTTGCTGAAGGGTGTCATGTGTAATATAACCACAATTATGTATTTGCAAAACTACTATTTGGATTTTTAACTTATTATTTATTGCCTACTCTTTTTAACGGCAGGTTATATATTGTGAAACATTGCGAAGTCCTTCGTTTCGCCTGTCTCTCAGCTAGTTCTATCGATCCTTTGCCATCAGCAATCACCCAACTATTTGGGCCAGCCAAACCAATACCGTTGACAGTTGATTACTGATAGCGCCGATATGGACAATGAATGCGCACTTTTCCCATCCGTACTGCCACATCCTTAGGATTCCTATCACGTCTCATCACTTGTTTTCTAGTCGGATTGTTGGTGAAAACAACACACAGTAGTCTCACAGATGTAACGCGCAATTACATATCACCGACTATTCTTGGGAAACCAAACACTTTGCAGTAACCTTCAGCTGTTGTTTTTATCCACAATGTTGCGAAATTCGTCAGTTATTAAGACAATGACAAAACATTGGTAGTCAGTGATACCACTCATCGTTATGTGGAAGCTGATCGGATCTTCGAGGAATTGAAAGCTGCATGTCCTGTACATCGTTGGGCTCTCACGATCTTTCTAGCACATTGTGCTTTCGAGAATGTAGGTTACTGCAAAATACGCAATAATTTCTTTCTGAAATGAATCAAGCAACAATTACCGGGAAGAAGACCAGCTTCATACGTATTGTCGTGCAAACAACAGCAATTTCGTTCATCTCTTATGCAGTGGAAGTATACAATACTGCAGCATTGCCACTGTGTTTCGATTGCGATGACGTGGACCGTGTTATAATTTGTAAGCCACTGAAATGATACTTTCGATTCGCAAACGTCCTTGGCTTCAAAATTGTAATCACACAATTAGAAATGATGGAAGGAACACCATTTTTAGCCAGTATTGCATCGAGGAATACCTGAAGAATAAGTGCGTTGTCCATTTGCCTAGATTTAGGACCCACTTGCACGCCTCCACCGGCTTTTCCTCTCTATGTCCTGCTGCGATACAAACGGCGATCACAAGCTGTTGTCCTTTTTCTTCCTAAACAGCGATGCAATAACAACTACACGGACGTTGATTCAGAACATCACGAGTGAAATCAACTGGTCAGTATTGACACGGAAAGCTCAGAACAAACACGCACTGGACCTATTGAGGACGATCCCTCTCCCTAATACTTTACAAACCAAAACTACATCGCCGAAGTTCAAGAGAGAACGGTTGAGAGGTAAGCAAACACAAGAAAGCCAACTTTTTGAGAAAGCAAAACAAACTGGTACATTTGTTTTGGCAACTACATGAGCGGAAAGCCTTACCACTGTATCTCTGAAAAGAGGAATGATCAAAAGTCATCCGCGCCATTTGTTTTCGTTGTCCATTAGCAAACACCCAAATTTTCCAGGCCAAGCTTACCATATCATGCCGAATGCAATGTAGAAAGTGGTGCCCAGTAAACAAAGGAAATTACTCGTTTTCAAGCAACATTTACTATTGTCAGTCTTCGCAGACAATGTTAGCGGCCAATTGCAATAGACCCAGTTTTATCACGAAGAGGCTTTTCTAATGCATACGCTCTTTTAGAATCATAAACTGTGGTTTGCAACTTTGCATCAGATGAAGACTAGATCAACAAACTGTGTCTTTGTAGCTTTATCCTTGATCCTTACTTGATACTTGAATGGCCCGCCCTCAATGATTGTGCGGGCACCAGCACAATCGCCATTTTTCGGAGATTTGCTGGTTAAGCTGCTGTGGTTTCCCGGAATCCCAAGGTTAGCCTGGCCAAAGTCTACCCCAGGCCTTCAACACCACAGGAAGGCGCAGCCCTTTTGGATCAGAGGGAGATTTGCCGCCATGCTATTTTACTGGTTTACTCTTAGTTAGACTTCCTGATGGAAACGTCAGACTCTTCTCCAGGCTGGTAGACCTTGCCAGGGGAATGAATCCCTCCGCTGTACATCGCAGCCCGACACCCAGGAACATCTCCCAGCCACGATGGCACGGTGAACCGTCATTTCAATCGTGCGATCAGCTTCAGTTTGACGACCCTGTTTCTTCTTTCAAGACTAGCACACTCAAGGCTAATCAAGCTAGGCTTTCCTTGAAACCAGCAGATAACTGTACCTGGGCGACTTTAGATAGATCCACGGTCATCGGTAATCGGGTGGGGGTTTGTTCTCCTGTGAGAACAATGCTTTCTCGTCATCAAAATTATTGTGGCACCAACGATTCATGCGATTTGTAGACCGAAATATCGAAGGTGGAGTAACAGACTCAACGCTCTACTATGAATAGGAGAATATTGCTCACATCAAAAAGATCGTTAACTGTTTTCATAGACTTTGAAAGAAGGCGTTGTCTTCAGAGAGCAGAAAATTAGGCTATAGAATTGGTATTGATGAAAGAAACTATCCCATAAATAATGGTGAACTTTTCCATCGCAGCTCCTTATTAGAGATTAAAGAAATAAGACACTCCGAAAAATTATCCGGATATGTGGAACTAACCTATCGAGATAGCACTTATACATGTTATTAGTTGTAGACATGTAGTTAACAGCAGTGCAATTGCGAATTGTGTCCTGGAAGGTCTGGCATCAGCAAAGTATAATACTTAATCACCGATATGATTATTGCATTGGACGTTCGAGAACACTCTTCGGTCGTGATGTACAGCAGGACGATTCTCCCCTGCATGGTCTCGCAAACTGAGAAGTCCGCCGTTTTCATCAGGAAACCCAGCTAAAAGTAAACGAATACCGGGATCCATCATCGTTCTGGCAATAAACTAGTCGCATGGTGGCAGATCTCCCACTGATCCGCAATGGCAGCAGCTGCTTGTGCTGGTGACGACCTGGGGCAGACTTTGGCCTAGATAACATTGAGACTCCATGGGACGACAATGGCTGAGCCAGCAAAACTCCGACACAATCAGGATGGGTTTACTGCCCTGGCTATGCATTCGCCCTATCCATTTATACTTCATAGATGAACAGGTGAAAGCCTATTGCAATCAAAGGAGCATTAAAAAATTTGTTTCCCAGTTTGCAAACTAACACATAATTCCCGCGTCCGACTTTCTATTACCCTCGGCACTGATGGAATAATTCTTTTTGCTTCTGTTTAGCAAACGCGAGGTGTTACTTTATTTCTTCATTAAAGTACAAGCTGACGTTTCGACGGATTTCGCCTTTCCCAGAGCCTGCAAAAGGTCAAGTTTACTGCAATCTACATGGCCAAACACCTCCATAACCAAACAGAGAATACGCTAAACCAAAATTTCAATCACATTGAACACAGAGGCTTTGCACACTCACCGCTTTCTATGAGCCTTCCACTTAATATGTTATACGGAGACCAACCGCACAGTGTTCACATGGAAGCGCAGTGTGCTTCTCCCATCAGAATAACAGGCTTGTATACTGCCCAATATCACACGTGACAATAGGGCATTCTTCCCTGCGGTTCGTTTTCGGATTTCTAGAATTAATCCAGAACGCCTCGAGTGTTTTGCACGCCTGTGTTCTCGACTCCTGTGCGAGGATCGTGACACGTACTTCAAAGTCCTCCCGTTTATGTCTCTGGGTTCTATGCGTGCCTAGTGGGATATTTGGTTTACGGCTGCCGACTAGGTGTTTTTTTAGGCGGACACAGAGGGGTCTGCCCGTTTCGCCAATGTACTCGTCTCCGCACGCCTTATAGTTGATTCGATAAAGTGTACCTAGCTCATGCAATCGCCGTCTCTACCATTAAGGAAAATTATGCAATTTTGCGTTGCACATAGACGGTCATACAGGCGGTTACGAGCTACCTGGCACCTAGGATTATTCGGTGGTATTTCAACTACGTTTACCGATTTCTCTAGACACGCCCCTCTTAAGCATCGTTTTATAGCTGCGCTTACATTATTTGAAATAAAGAGTAGGAAAAACGTGACCTTTTTATCGCTAGAGTTGTCGTTTGGTGGTCTAGCGTTTTCTCTATACCTATCCCGAGCTACAGTTTCGTAGCCATTAGAAATGGCTACTTGTCGTGCCAAGTTTCGGGACTCCTCTCTCTGTTCTTTTCTCGTGCACACGTTGGTTGCTGTTCGAAACATGTTTCTTACAAGCGCCCTTTTCGTGTGAGAGGAGTGAGAGGAGAGGTAATGGACCAAGGTGTTTTTACTACTTGGCTTTCGGTGCCATTTCGTCATGTAGCCATTTTCTGGCAGATTAATCCAGACGTTTAGGAATGGAAGGCAGTTTTCTTTCGATTTTTTTCGGGTGAACTTGATATACTCTGACTGTTCACTCAACAACTCGAAACATTTGTCCATTTCCTCTTGTGTTGAGCAAAGGACAAAACAGTCATCTACATATCTAAAGCAGAGTAGCGGCCCGAGATCGGTCACTGGTGGTCCCATCTTAGACATAAACGCAATGGCAAGATTCGGTGAAGATTGAGCAGCTTAAGCATTCTTTTAAGGGTGCCATAAACTGCTCTATCTTGAAGCCATACATGTTTATTTCTTCTTCGTGTTGTACAAGGAGTTCGAATATGGTTTGCATTGCGGAGTCATTCGACACGTTTGTATAAGGAGCGGTAACGTCGAAGGACTTCATCACGTACGCTCTACTAGGTTGCGCAGTACGTAGACGATCCAGGAACATTTGGGTATTCGCTAGATGGGCTGGAATGTACTTTAGCAACTGGGTGAGTATTAGGGTTATTAACCACGTTATTCTATCCGTTGGCCTGTCCACGCAGCTAAGATAGGTCTGACCTTAAATAACGATGGATCGGTAGACACGAGATCATCGCTGGATACTAACTTATGGGTTTTGATAAGTAAGTACCCGACGGAGCATGTTGGTAGATCAACTTTGAGATGAGAGATAACTGATGGCTTTAATCTAGTCGCTCTTGCCATTTTAACCCATTCGTCGTTTAACATTCGGTATTGGCTTTTAAATTCCATCTCAGACGACGAACGATAAAGGAAAGCATCTTTAAGGTGCTTTTCCGTTATCTCAACGTCCAACTGATAGGGAATCACAGCGAACTCTGCACCCTTATCACTAGCGGATAGTCCTATGTTTTTCGATCTTATCAGCTCTCATACCTCCCGCATACCACGTTTTTTGCATTTCAGTGAGGTTGGAGCAGTATCTCTTGGCGCTACAGTGATTAAAGATTTTGAAAGTTCCATTAGTAAACGTCTGAAATTCAACGTCAATTTCATTATTGGGCTCTTCTTGTCTAAAGAACGGTTGAGGAAATGGTGGCACTGGTATTGCCCCTACTTGTTCTTGTTCGCGCCTATTTAGCGCCTCATCCCTAGCTTTTTTGCGGAGTCTATCTTGAAGTTCATGTAAACCACATTCGAGCCTACGCATGTTACCTTAGAAATGGGTTCAGATGGTGAGAAACTCGGTCCCAATTCTAATAACGAGCGCGCACCATCAGGAAGAGTTATGCACCCTAACACGGTTAGCCTTGCATTTTCTTGCACATTATTTTCCCTACTGTGACCTGTTTCATGTTCGTTAGCAGTATTTCTGTGCGCTCTTGGAACCGTGTTGTGCGACTTACTCAAAAGGTCAACGAATTTTCTCCGCATACTTGGTAGCTGCTCGAAACATTTTTCTCACAAGCGCCCTTTTAGTGTGAGAGGAGTGAGAGGATAGGAGGCCACATTAAGTGGAAGGCTCATAGAAAGCAGTGAGTGTGCAAAGACTCTGTGTTCAAAGTGATCGAAATTTTGGTTTAGCATTTTCTCTGCTTGGTTATGGAGGTGTTTGGCCATGTAGATTATAGTCAACTTGACCTTTTGCAGGCTCTGAGGAAGGCGAAATCCGCCGAAACGTCAGCTTGTACGTAAATAAAGAAATAAAATGACACCTCGTGTTTGCTAAACAAAACTAGAAAGAGTTAACACATAATTGCCCCTCATATCCAATCAACAATAGATAGTGAGCAACCGGAAGACAGCAGCAGGTATAAATTTCAAAAACCGACTTTCCTTTAACCTCGGTATGACTAGTCAACATGTACTCTTTCTTCAATGAGCTTACTCGAGATTGATAAAGGTATTTTTTTATGAAATATTGTTATTATTCTTTGCCTGTTGATAATGATACCGACTTCTGTAGGATTGATAGTCCGGGAAAAACAAGTCCCTATCACCGCACTATCACAGCTATCAACCATCAGCACCCAGTATGAAATAGCATCATCGAATGACAATGCCTTATTCGAGGAGATGGCTTCACTCGACACGTTGGCGAAGCCACCACATCGAGACTAAGAACAAGCGCGGGCCACTGACTCGAATCATCGGCTCCGATGAAGACCAATACATCGAAACGTCAGCCAAAAATAAATATCTTTATCAACCTCGTGTAAGCTCATCAAGGAAAGAATGCATATTGATTAGTCACAGCGACATTAAAGAAAAGTAGGCTTCGAAATGTTTTGACATTGTTCAACTTGGACGATGTTATCATTAAACTTTCCATTCGGCTTATATTTCGACTTCTTCATACTTTTCAGAAACTATGATCCGAACGGATGTCCACAGTTCTTCGTACTTTCGATGTGGTGCCTTCGTCATCGGATTCAGTATAGAATCTTCTCCAGCGGAGAGCCGCCCTTCGAGTGAGGCAACCTCACTCGGCGATGTTGTTTTCTACAGCAAGGGTTGCTGTTGATATAATTTCCGGTGATAAGGATCTGATTTTTCCTCACAAGTCGCTAACATTATTACAGCTCTTATTGGCTAACATCAAGCTGAAATTCCTACCATTACCGATACTTGCACGCAACTGCCTGTCCGTCCGAAAGTCGTTTGCTGGTGTTCTATTGTCCATACTGCATAACTGATCTACATCGGGACGGAAGGTGGATTGCAGCTGTGTTGAGGTGATTGTCAATGAAAAATGCCTTTTGAAATTTTTTGCTCTAAAATGTAGATGACACCTGTTGACGATACTCCGTATTTAGCGCAAGAAAATTTCACGCTGTTAATTAAAAGCTTTGGGGTATTTTATAGTCGACATCGTACTGAATTCGAGGAAATAGAACACCTTACTGCTGGCGTTTTTGGAAGTATTTGGACGGTCCGAAATCTTCTCACTACTTCTTGAACCTTTATCTCAACGTAGTTACTGAATTAAACGACATGGTCACAAGCATGTAAGTATGAATATCAATATGAATTTATATAATGTGCCCTACATAGCTGAACAACGCATAATTGTAGTCCAATATCTTTGGCTTCAACTTAGAGTTTTTTTAGCGAAGAATACGTTAGCGCCTGTGTGGTATGCGTGTTAAGCGTCTCTTTCAGACGGTACTGCTCAAGATGCTGAATTAGATCATTGGTGACGAAGATTTACGAATTTTTAACGTTAGTTTTCGTGCACTTTTGCTCATCGCGAACTGTTTACAACTTTTGCGTGGTTGGGTTGCTCTGCACATTAATGGCAATCTCGCTATCAGATTAAAGATATCATGTTTCAGCAGATGATCTATAATTCACTAGATGCGAAACCTTGTCCTTGTTTTGTCTGGTTCTGTATTTTTACATAGATACACGATGCCCTCGAACACTTCTGTACATTGTTTGGCCATGCAGTCACTTAATGATTTCTAAATACTTACTAAGAGAATAGAAAACGAAAAACACTTGTATCTAGCCTGTAGTTGAGATTTATGGGCCTCCACCGAAGCTTGCGTTAATTCATTTAATTTCTTTACAACTGCGACGACGCTGACGACATCTCAAGGTTCATCGAAGCAAATCCGCGTCTTATGTCTACTTATAAAAATCACACACTTAACTGGGACTACGTGCTGTCAAATCTATGGTAGTATGAAATTACAGCGTTGAAAAGGCTGACCGAAGCGGTAGGAAAGTAGTTGTCATGAAGGCAAGATGAGAAGCATAAATTCTACGTCACCTCAACTTTTCTCCTGAGGTAAAATCGCTTGTGGACAGATGTTACTATCTGTGAAGTATCTGTGAAGTCCGGTGTTAGCAAAGATGCTGATGATTGCATATCTAACTTATTCATCTCGATTTTTAATTAGCGCACTATAGGTTCTCAGTAAAATTCACATTTTGGTAACAATTCGTCATGAGAACAATGTACGCCACCATAGCAGTTGGACAGAAGAGCATCAGATGAAATAAAAACGGTGACGTCCCTTTTTTTTGTTGTATCTCGTATGACTTTTAGAAATGACTCAATTACTGACAACCAATCTTGTAAACCGTCAAAATCTAAAATAATAGAAACTGAGCTTGCTTATGCGTAGTCATCTCGCTATTGTGGCAACGGATCTAGTGGTTGCAAACCTCAGATTATACAGAGTTCATTTTAGTCCATCAGCGAGTAATCAAGGCTTAGACGTTGCTCCCTCTAAAAATGGTTCCATGACCATCGCATTTGCTTTGCTACAACAAGACATAAATTTTGGACAAGATGTGTAGGCGATAAAATTGCGTCTCCAGAAATTTCTGGTGACTCATTCAAATTCCAAGAGATAGTTTCATCAACAGAAATGGTTGAGGTTGCTGATCAGATTTATAAGATGCAAATGATATGTTCATGAAGCAATTCCCATAACCGACTTTCTGTTAACCTCGCCATTGATTGATAATTTGATGCTTCTCTTCAATAAGCAGATACGAGGTTGTTATTATAGAATTTATTAGGATACAATAGTTGAAGTTTTGGCGGTTTCCGTTTCTTCAGAGCCGTTTATTTGTTGTGAGTATTTAAGTTCGTTGGTGGATAGCAGCTGCACAGAGTAATACATGGGCGAGGGAACGTCAGCTGTTGTATCTTAATAAATTCTATAATAACAACCTCGTGTCTGCTTATTTAAGAGACACATCGGATCTGTTAATGAGTTTGTCAATTGCTTCAAAACCCACACATTTGTTAAAATGCGGTACAAAAGTCTTTGCCGTTACATTGGAATGCTGTTTCAGATGATAAAGCTCTACTTGTAGCGGTACAAATCTGATTCTTATCTGATTTTGTGGAGTTTTCTTGTGATTGTGATTACCCGGAGAGCATCGAAAGGTCTCGCATTCATCATTCTTTTCTTGGCAATCTCCGTGTTTGGGCATTATGGCACAATGAAGTTTATATACAAATGGCTTGCAATGCAGCCTAGAAGAAAATCATAGAGAAAAAAATATAATAACTAAATATTCGAGTGGAAGCCATAGTCTAACTAGCCTTGAAGTCTTCTCGACCAATCTTTGGAGGCCTCTTCGACATGCCCATTGACGGCGCATTTAACCTTGTTCTTTATGTTCAAATATTTTCTGGTTCGAAACATATCTGCTGAAATAATGTTATTAATAGAGACATTAGAGTATTCATTGGTCATTTTTTCATAAGCAATTAATGTCACAAATGTCGATTGTTGATTAATGTTGAGTCCGACTCATAACCTCTGAGGAAGGCGAAATCGCCGAAACGTCATCCATCGACCAACGAGAACAACAGCAACAACAAGAACAACGACAACGAAGACCTATACCAACCTCGCATCAGTTAAAGAAGATCAGTTTATAAGATTATATAGATAAAGTAATGTAGCAGTTATGAACAATTTTTATCTGTTCTTATGTTTCAGCCCATCAACACCTTTCTCATTTCGCACTGAGCATTGAGACATATTCCTCCACTTCCTGATTTTGAGTTATATGCGACAACATTAGCATCAACAATTCTTCTCCTTCATCCGATATGCGACGGAATTGTTCCTTTTTATTGTAGCTTACCGTAGGAAAATGCATTTATATCAAACCCTTTTTCAACTCGATCAAGAGCTTTGGTTCTTGCTATGATAATTTCCTTTCCTTAGCGTTTTTCACTCAATTGCTCGTCACCTGATTCTTTATCGTCTGGCAATTTCATGATCCCATAAAGCCAATTTTAATCATAAGCCAGTGCTAGTGCAATTTATGTATGTACTACTTTGACTTCACGTGTGGTGTAGTAGTTAGAGGTGCTCCGCAATACATATGGATTCGAACCCCCGCCGCAAGGTCACCAAGCTTAGCATCCTTACGGGGTCTGTAAATTGATACCAGACCTATTTAGTTGGATAGCAGCACCGATTCGATACATCATTAGGCCTCCCTGAGTCATTGTGAAGGCCAGAAATGCATGCAATCACCTCTAACGATGTTTAATGAAACTGAGTGCATGGTGCATCCTTCAAGGATCGATCAACGACTAGAGCTTTATCTTTCCCTTTATTATTCTAACCTTCAGTGCTCAACTAGATGATTATCGTTAAAGGAGATGTCACCACATTTCATTAATATGTGCGTGTTCGTCCAATTTTAGTTTTCTGTCATCGTGTTCTCCTCACATGAATATATAGAAAGTTTATAAAGGAAAATATTTGCTTATTTCATGTTGGCGGAATACAAAATACAACGCATCTCGGTACATTTTTTCAGATTCCATAGCGACTTTTAGTCACATCGTTTCAGAAATAGTTCATAGTTTTCGGTTTCAATTAATGCAAATCTTACGAATTTGCAACTCACTATGTTAGCACTTCACAATTTGCGTACCACAGCTATCCAAGCAGGTCCAATTTTTTATTGAATTTCCTTGAATTTATGACTACATTTAGTAGCACTGGAATTCATTTCCACTATTTCTTTTTGTGAAAGTGAGCAAGAATGTAAATTCAGTCAACGCTACTGAAGCGATTATTGAAGATTCCAGTTCCGATATACATGTCACGACACATTTTTATTTCAGGTTTCACCTTTTCGGCCTATCTAATGACAGTACAACATTCCCATGGAAAAGAAATCTATGAAAACCTCTTTATACACTTTGTACAATAGACACCACCGACGCTAAATCTATAGTCGACGTTAAATGTGTACGCTTCGTGGCAGCATGTTCTTCTTATCACCTGTCACTTGTCCTTCCGTTGATCGTCGAGTGATTGGGGGCTGGCTCCAGGAAATCTTCCACTTTTCACTGTCTCCGGCAACAGTAGCCAACTGGGATCTCCTCGCTCTAAGGATTCGTCGAGCATCATATCTTTCTTCTAGGTTCTTCGTGAAGAACTCTGCTCAAACAGGTTGCTGGTCTTCTTGCAGTACGTTTGACAGCATCGACCTTTCGACTACGCGTTCAATAACACTGAGCGATCTTTCATCCTGCTTACGCAAAGACCAGATTTCTGATACCTTAACGCAAGAAGCACCGTAGAGTCAAAACTGTCAGCAGGGAATCAGGTATCTCCTGGTTCCCATCACTACATCCTCGTTGCTCTTGAAAGCTCCACGAGCCGCTCGCTTCCTTCTGCTTAACTCTGGTGCTAAGTCGTTCATCATGTTGATGCTCTGACCTAGATACACATCAGTGGATCATTCGGAGATATTGATACTGTTGATCTTGAAATTATGATACTTTGGTTGCGAAATTTCTGTGCAACTCGAGAAGAAAATACACAGCGAGTAGGGAGTCCCTAAATGTCCAGGGCTTCCCCTGACTGCTTCTATCTCAATTGAGTCAAAAGCCTTGTTTAAATCGATGGAAGTGAGACAGAGCGGTTTCTTTTACTCTCGCGACACATCAAAGAATCTTGTTACCGTGTGGATTTAGTCCATGGTACTAAATCTTTTTCAAAGTCCCGCTTCCTCACACTGCTATATCCCTTCCAGTGTTCTCTCTGTCCTGTTTGGAATGACCCACGTGAAAAGTTTGTAGACGACACACGGTGTACAGATTGGGCGATAGTTACCGATATCTCTGATGTCACGCTTCTTCAACAATACCACGGCCTTACTGGTCTTCCACTGAGAAGGGAGCTTGAACTAAGAGAGGTAACGTGTGAAGAGCCAATCCAGCTTGTTTACGAGGACTGGAGGAAAGTTCTTCAAGTGTGCAAATCTTATGCTGTCCGGACCTAGTGCTTTTCGATTTTCACACCGACGAAATAATAGCATGTCGGTTCTCGGAAGGAAGAACCAGTGGTACTACGAAATAACCGTCGTCATTTGTTTCATGTAAGGATAGAAGGACGTGGCTATTGAAGAAATCTGAATAGAGTGCAATCATCTTGGTTTTGTAATTGACGAAGCTTCTTGGTAAGCCTTGCGAATGCTTTTCCCAGCGTCTGCAGCTTCGGCCATTACTACTACTTTTTTCTCTTTAACATCTTCTTTTGTCGCCTATCTGCACTGTTTTGCAAGTTCGGAAGTGGGCTGGCGGTAGCCTACAGCTCGCGCGATTCCACGCTGGCCTATCAGCTCGAGTGTTTGTGGAGAGAGAAGTCTCTTGGTGACTTTCGAACTCTCAGCCTAGCTTGAATATATTGAATGAGCCGATCGGTTTTGCCTCCTTGATGTTATCGAAAACGGCATCTTCCCAATAGCCGACTAATTAGTTGAATACATCCCACTTTGTGGCGGTTTTGGGTTGGTTTGTTGAATATGACAGCTCTTTCTTCTTTGTTCGATCAATACATTCTTGTTCGAAAGAGTCGATGGCCTAATGTCCTGTAGAGTTTTGGAGGAACGGCGAAATCGGTTGGTACACCTTCGATTTACTATGATGTGGCCTATTTGGTTGTGACGCTCTCCAGTGGGAGTCTTCCGCGTCCAGCGTTGAGAGTGGGGATTTTGGAATTGCAAGCCATCATGAATGATCTTCGTCACGATTCACTCAGACAGCCGCTCACTCTGGTTATTTTGTTCGAATCTATGGTTCCCAATGTGACTTTCTTCTGACGTTCTTCTAGGTACCTTCTCAGCGTTGAAATCTCCAATAATAGCCTTGGAGAATGTATGGTCTTCTCTGTACAAGTTCATGTCCATGTAGAACACTTCGGCCTCTTGTTCGCCGTAGATTGATGTCAGTGCGTAAGCGACGAAGATTGTCAAAGGCGGTGTTAACTCACAGTTGTTACTTGTTCGAATGTAACGATGCCCAGAGCTATACTCGTGTTGACGCGAATGCCGACACCAGTGACTCCTGTACTGTCACATCCTCCGAAGAACAGTTTATTTTTCAGCGTCATAAACGGCGTTGAATGAGTCATCTCATCATAGTTAATCCGATCATGTCGTATCTTATCCTTCTCGTTTGCATGATCAGGTCTTCTATCGAAGGGTCCGATACGTGTGCGCATTGTAGGTACAGATGGTCACGTTAGTCCTTTGCGGTTTAGGCAACTTAGAATGCCCCTTAGATTTCCCCTGCCCTTCCGTACTCGTCCAACCCAACGCTGCCGAATCGGGAGCCCTTTCTGAGTCAGCAGAATGTGGCCCGTCTATTTCACTTCGTTTAGCTTCTTGATACCCACGTATAGCTTAATGGGCTCTGAACGTGAGGGCTGGGTATACCGAGGGATGGCTTACCACTCTCCTCTAGAGTAGACATGGAGTTAATTTGTTGAAAGCGACTCCAAACCGCCTTCCACATACTTCCCTGTCACTTAATTGCAGCGTTTTGGCTGAACTGACTCATAGAATACAATCTGAATCAGCGAGAACGCACCCACACACCCATGCGTGAATACGCCTCGTAACTATAAAAGTATGTGCCAAATCTGTGCAGCAGAAACAGGGAGCCCACCCCTAGATTCATCTGTGTTTCAGCGAAGCAAAGGTCGCTTATGATCTGGGATTAACCCCCTACCTGCCGCTTCGGAAGGTGAACATATAGCCACAGGACCAACCTGCGCGAGATCCTTCATGTGACAAAGATCCGTGGCCCCCAAAATACGTAGCCGTCAATCTTTCTTAAATGTGTCACGATAACCTCAGTATGAAGACAAATTTCCTGGAAACGTTTGATGCAGCAGTGAGTAGCTCACCACTATGCCCACAGTGGAAAATTCAGTAACAGCTGATAATTCAAGAGGAAAGATATTGTTCAATATTTCTACCCATTAACAACCATAGAGTCGTAATTTAACAAGGGATGAAAAAGAGTGTTTAATTAAGTAAGGGACAATTAAACAGTAACCAATTTTCAACTTTTCCCCTACTCTCTTAGCTTTCTGGGAGTTTAGCATGGCTTTCTGTGTCTGAAAGAGAAAAGGGCTTGCAATACATTTTGAGCGAAGAAACAAACTCTTTTTTTGGAGTAAGATTTTGCACCAGCTCTCGCTATAGGGTATTGCAGAATCCACATTTTAAATGCATGCATTACCCAGTTTTCATTCGAAGGATGTGGAGGCAAAGTATCGCCTCTTTACTGATCATCTTTTCTAATGCGTTTCCTAACACTGACCCCTTAATGATTTATGGGATGGTGACGTATTCCTTATTCACGAAACGATTACGGCAGGGAAATATTGTCAAAAATCGATGAAATGCACCGTAAACTCCAACAATAACGACTGGCATTAGCCAGCAGAAAAGAATCAATCCTTCTCCACGCCAGCTCTCGGCTTCAAGTTGCGAAACCAGCATTGCAGAAGTTGAAAGAGTTGGGCTACAAAACTTTGCCTCATCCGCCGCATTCCTCAGACCTCTCGCCTATCGACTATCGCTTCGTCAAGCACCTTGACAACTTCCTAGGCGAGAAATGGCTCACCAGCCATGATGACGGAAAATAGGTCTTCAACGAATCGCTTCCAGAACTCCAAAAATTTTATCATGGGAAGCTTGTTTCTCATTGGCAAAAATGTGCAGATTCAAGTGGCTTTTATACTGATTAATAAATTTTTGTTTGAAGCATTTTATGACAATTTAAACATTTTTATACATTTTTATAGTTAAAAACATTTTTATAGTTAAAAACGCTCAATTATTTCCGAACAACTTTACATGTTCCAACGAAGTGCACTTGTTAAGCTAACGAGAGGATGGTATAAGTTGTTGTTGTTGTTGTTGTTGCTGTTGTTCGACGGCTGACGTTTTGGCGAATTTGCCTTCGTCCGAGCCTGCACATATTAAATGCAACAATAGTCTTTTATTTACTTCCATATTTATGGAAGTAGACGTATGCTGTTCAACAACCTCGCGATTGCTGAGAGAGAAAACGATGAATTTATAATTCGAAAGCCTCATAATTCGGTGAAAAATCTGCAGTATTGATGAAGATCTAGCATATTGGGCGCGTATAGCCTAGCGGTCGGAGGAGCGCTACAACACACACGTGGAATCGATCCCCGCACAAACGGCCCGCCAAGCTCTCCATCCCTCCGGGGTCTGCAAGTTGGTGCCAGACCTGTCTGGCAGGTCAGCAGCACTGGCTTGATACATCGGTAGGCCACCACGAGTCATTTTAAAGGCCAGATTTGCATTCATTCACATCCAAACAATGCTTAACGAAGTCGAATGCACGGCGCATCCCTCGGGGATTGATGAACGCCAACCGCATTGTCTTTTCTTTATTTATCCTAGCATATAAATGAACGCTAATCATTTAAAAGCTATTCACCATGCTGCCGCATATGCAACCGCCGTGTGCTTTCCACATAGAAAGACGAATGAGACCCGTCTAGGTTAAAAAATCAATTAAAAAAGGCGCGGGATCACATGTGATACTAAGGCACTCGACATTCCGGTTCATTTTTAGTTTTTGGGATCCTACCCAAAATCCTTCATATGCGATAATACGGCGCGCAGTTTTTAAATAAAATAGCACTCATTTATACAGTAGATCTTAATTAGTACTACACATACTTCATCGAACTATAAGGCTATTTTTACACAGTGTTACAGTGTCCAGGATCTGAAGAAGGCGTAGTCGCCGAAATGTCAGCCGACAAACGACAATAATAATAATAATAATAATAATAAATAATAATAATAATTAATAATAATTAATAATAATAATAATAACAACAATAATAATAATATAATAATAATAGTAATAATAGTAATAATAATAATAATAACAATAATAATAACAACAACAACAGCGACAAGACTTCACGTCTGTTCAAAAAGGTAGTTAGGAAGACTTATAATGCTTTCGATCCTCATTTAAGCCATTTTCTTTCATCCGCGGGAAACACTACCTATGTATTTCACATGAATCATTAAATGCGACAGATCTATACATCGCTTAATAATATACTGATTTAAATTTACTGTGAGTACGGGCCCAGCACACCATGTACTGCCCTACCGCCATGTTGTGATGTTATGCAGCGTCTCTCAGGTTTTATAAACTCCTCTTTATATCGATGCATATACGAGCAACCACGGTGTCATCGTATACGCTTAATTCATGTCCTTACGGAATTCTCTGACCAAAAATCGTTGGACTTATACATGTTATATCTATGCGATGTGGGTTTTAGGGTATACCTTGTAGAATGAGGAGCACTGCTTCTTGGATAGAGAGTATATCTTCTTAACAGAACATCGTTTGTTCGACTCTAGCATGAAGCATCGTATTTCGTGAAACAGACATGCTGTCGTCACCACTTTCAGGTGGCTTAAGAAAAAATTGACCACGAATTGTCGTATCCAGAAGTCCGTAATCAAATGGCAACCACATCGTGAATGTATTCATTAAGTTTAGATTTGGCTTTCCACCTAGTTTTCTCAACGAAATGAAATTCTCGGTGGCTATGGAAGAGTGTGAAGTTGACCATCCGCATGGAAACTAGTCCATCTTAGTGAATTTTCAGTAATTCATGGCATAATGCAGAGCTGGAAAAACTACAAGTATCTCCGAGTACAGCCACTTGCTAACCTTAACCTTGGATAGTGTAAGAGCCGAGCACCGCCTCAGCTCTCTATTAATGTTTCCTTGTTTATTGGAATTTGTTCTTTATTCCTCCCATTATACCTACTGGTTGCGTCTACACTAGATGGCGATTGATCTCTCTTGCCTTCCTTATCGACAAATTTATGTTTTAATTCAAAAGAAAGAAAATGAAATTACAAAAGTGAATAAAAACCGCGTTTTCAAAAGAGGAGAAGAGAGAAGGGAGTCACTACACTTGGGACGACAAATATCCATCTTAAATGGCTACAAAACAACGGCCACTGAGATCAGGTCAAAAACGAGAGCTAGGGCTCCCAACCAAAACAATACGATCTCAAAACCAAATAGGATGTGTTAGTTGGCTAGTGGATTAGGGAGTTTGTCGGGTTTGTCTTTTGTCCGCCAACTGTACGTAGAATGCTCGACTTTGTATGAATTCGTCACGCGGGACTTTTTTCGTAGCTGCCGTGGACAACCTCGAGTTTGGGTTATAACAGTTTACAGCAAGAACAACAGTACAATAATAATGTAATGTAATGTAATAAGTAATATGTGATGACAGGTGGTTAATTGGAAATATACGTTCAAGATTGAGATGAGAACAAGTGATGCAACAGAAGGAAGCTAGGCACTGGGAGATTGGGAGGCAAACTCTGTCCGAAAGAAGCCCCGCCACTCGCCGCTTCGTCTCTTCTGTATGCCATGCTGATTCAAGGCATGACACGGTACATGCGGAAAAGTACATCAGATAAGACGGTATGTCAGAGGCTTAGTCAACATAGAACTTTAACAGATAGCGAAGAAATAGCTCGTAGAGAAAGGTAATCTGAAAGGCTACGCAAAGGCTTATCAAAAGGTCATGTGGGAGAGATAGAATAGCTTGTACAAATGGTTACGCAGAAAGTGCAATGGAATTGCCGATTTCTTAAAAGTACATGCAGCTGGTGGCGGATCATTCAGCGTGCCAGTCAACTGACAAAGAAGAGCGGAGATCCGAAGAAGTTATAGTGTATCTCCTTCTAGCCCAGCTGCGAGACAAATGTTTGAGACGGTAGTTGAGAGACAGTTTACAGAATATGCGAGAATAGATGTATAACGATTACAAGTGAAACAGTTATTGTAGAATACATGAGATAAAATAGAAATAGAAACTATTTCAGGAATAGTTACTATTTAGGAAGAGAACTTCAAAGCTACTTTTCTTGTTAAACGAGGTAATCAACGCTATGCCTAAAAACGGTGGTCTGGAAAACTTTGTGGCAGTCACAGAAATACCACCTGGCACTACGTCATCATTTGATCCCAGACAGCCTCTATAACCGTCTATGTAAAAGACAAGATTACCTCATTTGCCTTAACGGTGATGGATACTGCATGAGCTCAGATACAAAACACCTCCTCTCTTGTGAGAGATGCGGTGACACACACATGGCGAAACGCGTAGACCACAGTGCCCACACAACATAACACCTGGATGTAATGTCTATAAACTCGATCAAGTACTCCTCTAGGTATACACAGAGTACAAGGCACAATGGTGACGATTTTGAGATGGCAATCATAATCATGCGGCAGGAATCAAAAACCTCAGCGCAAAAACACTTGGTTCTGGATTGATTTCGAATATCTAAAATTGAATGAAAAGGCAGAGCGCACAACAACCACGCGTGATATGGCGCCTTATGTCAAATTGATTTTCTGATCTGAATAAGATTCATTGATGCTGCAATATTTGCAAAACCCAATACCCCAAGTCAACTTTGAGCCCTTGCTTACCCTTTCCAAGAGCTCGCGTGTTATCCACTGCATCACCGAGACCCTTGCATTGCCATTCTTTCATCCAGTTTTTTTTATCCTTATGATGCCGTCAGCAATTTCACATACTTTCCCATAATAAATAGTGCGCAATAGATGAAAAGTTGAAAGGTTCATTGCCCACACTGAGAGAGCGACACGATGATGATCATATTTCATCAGCGGAGGTAAATAGAGGGCTTTCCTCAACAGGATGATTTTTGGATTGGTTTTCGAACTAGATTTTCATTAGAATTAGGAAGTATCAACTAAACAGTAAAGGATAGTATGACACAGCACGTCTAGGCTCTGAGAGCGAAATCGCGGAAACGTCAGTTAACATATTTGGAAAGAGAATTCAAACTTGTGCTACCCTTAAACCAGGACGCTTCGTAAGATATTACTGAAAACCGTTTTGTCGTCGAAAAATAAATCATCCCGCATCCTTCCTCTGTTAGTGCTTCCTCGTCGAACCGTTTTCCTTTCTAGATCATTTCACATTAGCGGATAGTAAACCTTTTCCTTTCTAGCTCATTTCACACTAGCGGGTAGTAAACCTCAATATAAGGCTCGTCAATGATCCAATTTTTCTTCGACCTCATAATTTCGACTTTATATTGGCAGTTTTACTGTATTATTGTTGTACAAGTGCGTTCGCACGTCGTCAGCAACAACAACGACCATCCTTTGTCCAATGGGAAGGGTTCGCCGACTTTGTACTAATTACTTATAGGACGGTACTGATTTCTGGCAGTGGTTTTCTTTAACTGGATTATAGACGGCAGTGCTTTCTTTCCAATGCAAACCACTGAGTGTTTTTCGATTGTTTATGCGGGATTCGTAAGTACTGCCAACCAGTAGCACCAGTAAAACGTCGTTTAGCGATTCCATTGAATACCAGTATAGTCTCCATTTGTCCCTTTCGAGAGTCTAATTAGCCCACTGAGTTCTGTTTTCTTGCTGGATACCAAGATCGTCATATTTTCCTTACAGATGTTTCACGAAGAAGTTTGACCATGTAGTCGGTGGTATGCGTGTTCTATACTTGATATCCCGTCGGACCTAATCGCTAACGGATCTTGTACCGCGATTATTCCTTACACATACTTTGTTCCACCAAACTGCTTTTCGAAATCTTGGGGAAAATTCTAGTGATTTATATCCCAAACAATAAATGTGGAAAGGATCTAGTTCGACACTGAAACAGGCCAACCAAATCTCAAATATAACCACAACGTTGCTGGGATATTTGCAAAACTCCGCATCGCATTGGTGTCTACGGTGGGTAATGAACACGATATTACCCTTTCCAGGGGATAATGCATTCACCAACACAGCTGAGAGACAGGCGAAACGAAGGACCCGCATGGTGTGGTGGTGAACGCGTTACTCCCCGGAAAGAACAATAGTGCGCTCGTTCCCCACCGTAGACACCTGCGGTCAGGAGTTGTGCGAATATCTCAGCATCATTAAAGTTATATTTCGCAATGTATAACTTACCATTAAAAAGAGTAGGCTGTAAATTATAATTTAAAATTATGATTATAACTGCAGCCTCAAAGCAAATGTGATATTTAACTGACCTGTAAATTGATCCATAAATTTCTGCATAGACTTACAAAGGTAATATTTAAACAAACATACAAACGGTACAATATCGAAATACAGGGATTTCAAAGGACCGTGGAACAATAAAAATGGAGTTATTCAACATCCAAATGTCCTTGTCTTATGCTCACCTATATTAGAAAAAAAATCCACATAAGGTATAACATCCATAAAAGTATAATCCGAACACTATCAAGGATCAACGTGGTCAATCAATAAAGGTGAATTCGATTGAAATGGAATAAGAAAGTACTCGGGGTAACCATTAGCCGAATTTTCGACTTCTATATCGACCTCATTACGAGCAACCGTGGAAATGAGATAGTCAAGCATATGTTCGTTTCTTCGGAACTAGTTAGAAAAGAAGCCATGAATCGTAAAATATTAGTGCTCATGACAAAAAAAGGAAGGAATACCACGTATTTGATTTTTCCTCTCCATACACTGGGAACAAGCTACCTTGATTTAATTTCTAGCTAGCTTGCTAAGATATGTAACAACCTCTAGAGGTTGTGGAGGATCCGGAACCTCCCACGATTCCTCAATAGGACGCTCTATGCGAGTTTTACAGACAGGACAAGTGAACTGCGGTCGAAATTCCATTTCTTGAGCAACACATACCATACAAAACGAATGCAAACATGGAAGCAATACCTATGAATAGTAGTAAATAGATAGGGAAATTAATCATTTCAAACCACAAATTTGAAAGAAAAAAACGTAAAACGCAAGTATGAACGGGATTTAAGGAAGTACCTCGTTATTATTCTCCATGCAAATGCAGCATAGTCCCTCGTTATCCGCCCTTAAAAAGAACGTAGCCTACGAAAACAGTGTTCTTAGTCTAGAAAATCAGTGGTATATGAACTGAAATTTCTTATAAAAACCTGTGTCTCTTAACCGTGAAAGAAAGGAACAGAAGAACCAAAACAGCAAAGTATGCACACAATGAAATGATCCATATGTATACCTACTGATCACCAGCGAACAAAATCTTTGACCAATTCAACGCAACCATTCGCTTTCAAGAAACAAAAATCATTACGTGTGAAGAAAAGAAAACAGGCATCAAAAGCACTTATACCATCGACCATTGTTGTCACCACACCTCTACGACATGTTCACATTTATCAAAAACGAATACACCTTTCTCCCAACGGTTCACCGCCTCATCGTGGCTGGGAGGTGTTCCTCGGTGTCGGGCTGCGATGTACAGCGGTGGGATGAATCCCCCGGTAGGGTCTTCCAATCTGAAAAGGAGTTCGGCGTCTTCATCAGGAAGGCCAGCTAAGAGTGAACCAATACCAGGATCCACCACCGCGTTGGTGTCAAACTATGGTGGCAGATCTCCCTCTGATCCACAATGGAAGCAACTGCATGTAGTGGTGACGACCTGGGGAAGACTTTGGCCAGCTGACCTCGGGACTCTACGGAAACAATGGCTGAACCAATAAAACTCCGAAAAAAGGATGATATGCTGGGGCCCGCTCAATTAGTGTGGACTAGCCATCCAAGTATCAAAATAAGTAGGTATACGCCCTCGTAAACTACGGGAGCTTTTTTGAATGGTTATTTTTCCACCACATGTCCTAAACTACTAGGCAACGAACCGGCTCTAAGGGAAATAGACTGTCAAGTCGATAGTTATATAATATGAAGTAATTTGGGGTGACGCAAGCTTAGAATGAGAACATTCATGTTATAGTGCTCAGTTCAGGGTTTTTTTTTTCTTTTTTCGAGCAGCATCTCGCAATATTTGGTTCTCAAGTAGAGTAACAGAATCATAACATCCTGACTGAGTGGATTGAATCATCAGTGAAAATGAAAACGTCATAACTCATTGTTTTCCTTGATGAGCAAACGAGTCAGAAAATATAGAGAATGCCATAAATGAGAGGAATCTTAGTTCTAAAGACCACTTTTCCATTAAGAAAAAAGGAAAGAAGCACAGGTGAAAACATGGGAAAACTGTAACAACTCTCCTTTCTGAATAGAAACCTCCACAGTTCGAACACAATGCATGAAAGCGACTTTCTTCTCAGTTGTCATGTACTACAAATTGATGATACTCTTTTGAATTTACACTGCTCTTCATCATCACAAGTCGACCACTCACTGCCATCATAAACAGCATTTTAAATACACCTTACTTGGATACTTGGATACCCCATTTTCAGTGATGTGCGGACACCAGCATAGTCTCCATTTTCTCGGAGTTTTGCTGGTCTGGCCACAGTGGTTCCCTGGAGTCCCGAAGTTGGCCTGGCCGAAGTCTGTCCCAGGTCGTCATAACCGCAAGAAGTCCTGGCCGTTGTGGATCAGAGGGAGATTTGCCACCATACGACTTTGATACCACGACGGTGATGGATCCTGGTATTGGTTTACTCTTAGCTGGGCTTCCTGAATAGAAATGCCGGACTCCTCAGCTTAGAAGACCCTGCTGGTGGGATGAATCCCCTGCTGTACAACGCAACCCAACAGCCAGCAACACCTCCCAGTCACGATGAGGCGGTAAACCTTTGAAAGGAAATGGAACATCACGATCAGAAAAATCCAAAATATTGCCGCTCCTTTGAACACCTCCAAATCGGTTATCGACTTTCAAAAATTCGAAAAAAAAATTACGGTTTTGAAATACAAGAATAATGAACATTACCAGTTGATTGCAGGTCTTCATGACTATAAAATGATAAAGCTGAAGCAACATACGTCTCGTCTAGGATGTATCTACTGGAGCACATGTCGTTTGATATGTGGCTCTGCGTAGCATCTTTATGAAGATTGTAAACGTTTAAGAACTCATGCAAAAGCAGAACCTTGTTCGAAGTCACTAGCCGGGCTTCTAAATTGACCTAAAACATGGGTTTACAGTATATTATTAAATTGTTCGAATTTATTGGAGAGTTACGCCATTCAACTACTTTTACACATAATTCTCGGAAACTTTGACTCAAATACTAATGTTGCTTCTAGTATAAAAGCTACGGGTAAAGCAAAACCGGGAAAGGTTACCGCGGAAAACATAGGGATAGGGAGGCAGGAATAGGCCGTGTCGTCTGCGGCTTGTTTGTGCATTGAAACAGTTTATTTTTAAATTACTTTAAGGCATTTCTTACCTCAAATTTTTATCATTTCACTCATAAAATATGGATAATTGAACACTCAGAATGACGAACATTAAAGCATTTAATCCTGGCTTTGTTCTTCCAAAATATCCCATTAGTACAGGACTTGTCAAGTGCGAAGCAGATATATTCCCCTTTCTCGTTACGAACACGGCAGCACCTGAACTGCATCACTTCATAGGCGATTAAGTATAAGACAATTCACTTTCGAAACGAAAAACTGCATACCCATGAATATACATGTATACTAGTTATGGTTGGGAAGATACACTTTTGCCAATAACATTTCAGTACGCAT
>MQTX01000067.1:0-107278 GCA_009735665.1 Angiostrongylus cantonensis
CATCCCTCAGGGATTGATCAACGCCGACAGCTTTATCCTTTATTTATCCTTTTTTTCGACCTCGTGTTTACGTATCGAAGAAAAACAGTGAACTACAGCAAGAACGAATTTGGTTTTGATCAACAAGCATTTGATGATTGGCGTATTCAAGAGATGAACCAAACTCTGGGGATATAATTAGTCACAAGTTGATGAATTTCGAATCGAATTCTTTCTGGATAGAATCGGAAATTTTCGAGTAGAGATCTTGAATTTTCAGCAGCCTTTCTTGTTGAGACATGCCAGGTCTTGTCATCAGTGCCGAAACCTGAATGATTGGCTTCGATAATTTTGTTTAATATTACTTTTTTAAAAGTCCAATATACGTAGGTTAGTAACTGATAGATTCTAGTGTTTTGGGAAATGAGTGACTAAGTATAACAATAACCAAACTGCGGTTGTAAACATGTAAATAAACTTGTAAATTGAGCAATAGAATTGAAAGGCATTCGTCTTATGGGCAAATGAATGGACTTAAAACAAAGTTGAAAACGTCATCTCTGAGTGAGGCTTGCAAAACTATCACACGTCCATTTCTCCCTTTATCTAATTAACCCAATTTGGATATTTAGCACAAATGGCATCGATTTCTTTTTTTACGGTACAGCTTTTCACAAAGTACAGTAGACAAAAAACAATAGTCACTTATTGATGTCAACAATGGATACCCACCAAACGTGCCTAGCCCTTAATTGGAACGTGGTTATGAAGTGTGTTAACAAAGAACAATTTTAAACTAACTCTAACGTCTTTTGTTAATGTTTTCTTTTTTAAATACATTTTTAACATTCCTTCTAACGGTTTACCACCTCATCGTGGCGGGGAAGTGTTCCAGGGTGTCGTATTACGGTGTGTAGCGGAGGGTTCATCACCCCGGCAGGTCATCGCAACCTGAGAATGATAACGGCGTTTCCGTATTATGACGCCTAGTTAAGAGTAAATCAATACAAGAATCTAATACCGTTCTGATAGCAAGCTAGTCTCATGGTGGTAAATTTACCCTGATCTATAAATGCAGCCACTGCTTGTGGCGGCGACTACTTGAGGCAGACTTTGGCCTGGCTGCCTCACTGTTCCAGGAAACAACAATGGTTAAAACAGCAAAACCTCGAAAATGGAAACTGCGCTGACGCCCACACAACCAGTGAAAATGAGCCATCGAATTATCCATGTATCTAAGTATTTCTAATATCATTTATTCTTTTTCAGCGCTATTCCACTGTCACTAAAGCAGTACCGGCAGAAAAAACCATTAGATCATCTTAATAGATCGTTATTAATAGTAATAATAATAATAATAATAACTGATATAAACTTATAGATTAAGTCAATGTCATGTGCCCACCTTCTGGAATTGCCGTTGAGCTTCTGGCGACATCGATTCCACAGCATCATGAACTTTTTGTCTTTTTGCGTACATGTCGTTAACAGATGTGTGTTGATATTTAGAGTATAGGCTCTAAAAAACATGACAATTGGAAATGAAAACAACTATTTATAAAAAGCTTCTCGAAGGAGCAGAGTTCGTCGTTTTCTTCAGTTCGTACTGTTCGAGATCATTGCCTATCAATAATGATTGTCGCTTGTTTCATTTCTACCCATTCTATACGAAGAGGAGAGTGGAATAGTTATCAAATTGCTTTAGACGAGTTGGCAAATATTCAGTATATAATCACGACGTTGCTGAAATAATTGCAAAACTCTGGACCGCAGGTGTCTATGGTGGGGAATGATTTCACCAGCGCATGGTATTCTTAGGATTTGTTAGACTTTCTGTTGGACACACCTGTACATCGACGTCCATCTTGGCAATCATTTCTTCAATTCTCGCATTTTTTTCGGCGGCAGACCAGGTTGGGTGTTGCACGATTGAATAGAACTTAGAAAAAAAAGCTTTATCCGCAGCTAGCTCTATCGATATTTTGCCATCAGCAATCACTCGTCAACAGGATTGATCTGGGTAGCTCACATCGGCATTGAACCCAGTTAAGCTGAGGCTGTAGTTGATTTAGCAGTTGCTTCCCTCTATAAATTTCGTTTGTGGTCCACAATATTTAATGTTAGTGAATGAATACATAGCGGCTATAGAAACAGAAACATCAAAACGATAACGCCAAATAAAAACTGAAGAGGTCCGCTAAATAAGGTATAAAATAAAAGGATAAAGCTCTCGGCGTTGATCAATCCCTAAGGGATGCGCCATGCATTCAACTTCATTAAGTACCGTTGGAGGTGATTGAATGCATATCTGGCCTCTACAATGACTCGCGGTGGCCTACCGATGTATCGAGCCAGTGCTGCTATCCTGCCACTTAATTAGATAGTCTTTATTGCACTCACTATTTGAACACTTTGTGTTTTTTCTTACAAGGAGTCATAGAAAAGAAGCTCCCTTTCTCCGAACAGAGCTATTCATTTTTTATTTTGTTCTTATGAATGTATTAAGTGCAGCAAAGAATCAGAACTATTTACATGTGATAAAAGGATAAAGGACAAAGCTCTCGGCGTTGAACAATCCCTGACGGATACGCCATGAATTCGACTTCATTAAGCACTATGGGAGGTGATTGAATACATATCTGGCCTATACAATGACTCGCGTTGACGTATTGATGTGCCGAGAAAGTGATGCTATTCTTTCAGACAAGACTTGTACCAATTTGCCGACCCTGGAGGAATGGAAGGCTTGGTGAGCCACGGGCGTGAGAATCGTTCCCATTTGCGCATTGCAAGGCACCCCCGACCACTGCGCTACACGCGTCACTTGCCGTGTGATAAAAAGCAATACATACGAAAGTATTCAGGTGTGCACTTCATGGTCTGCTTCGGCAATTAATACGCGAAAGGCTAAATTCATTATTTTCAGATGAAACTTATCAGAGTATCCAGACGGCCAAAGGTGATTTGGAGTAGATTTATTGAAATAATATCTGACCTCATCCTGGACTTCCTTGCTTTGTTTTTCCAAGAATGGTGGGATCACTCTGATTGGCTGTGATGGAGGTAGAGAAGCCTGAAAAGCGCGAAAATTTATGTTCGTAAGCTTAGGGTTTGTCTACAATCTCGAAACATGTACACGTATTTTGAATTTTCAGCTTACCGGCTTTTCGATGCTTCCCATAAAGTCGTCACCTTGAAATTGTCCGTATCCCGTTCTCTGAATTCCACTTCTCAGCTGTTCTAGAGAGAATCTTTGACCTCCGAACATTTCTGGTAGTTGATAACTAAATGGTGGTATATGTTCCGTTTGACTCAGTGGCATCATTGGTTGTGAGTCGAAAATGTTACGAGAGCCACGATAGATAGCAGATGCAGCAGTAGGAATAATTGGAATACCATATCCTGGATAGTGTGAGCCAAACTGAGCAAATTGTGGCGCTGAAAAATATATGAAAGCGCCGAGTGTCCCAGTGATATTGTGATCTCTGAGAGTTAGAAATGAAAAGAACATGAACGTGGTCCTTAAATATCGAATTTGAAGGCCGCAAGCAATTTTCAAACTTGATAAAACTTAGGGTTTTGGGTGCAAACTAACCTAGTTGTGCAGTTAATGGATTAACTCCAGGGTAATTCGCTGGTGACCGTTCATAGAATCTGTCTGCAAAAATGAATTCGATAAGGTAAAGTATCCACTAAACATAAAGTGCATATACAGAGTTCAAAAAAGTCTAGAGTGACCAATAAAATCATTACCAAGAGATCCTACTGGTTGACTTTGACCCGGATCCAGAATAGTGTTAAGACCAGAGTTTATGATTGGCACATTCCATTGTGTTTCGGTTAAGGCAATAAGCGATGAGGTTACAACGAGGACATTCATAATGAGCGGAATGGACAATTTTTCTAGAAATAGGTTACTATAAGTGAACAAATGAGGTCAAACTTTCACGCCCACAGTGTGACATCTATCCAGTAGCAATTAGTCGCTTTGGAACCAGTATTTTTAGTGAACAACGTTTCAAAATCCTCCCTGATACTGGTTTTTGATACATGGATGGAGCAGTGGACAAAAAGACCAGAAGTGAATACACAGAAGCAAGTATAGTAACAAAAATATGAAATTAATTATACAAGAAATAATAGCATTTAAACTCTCTTTCCAACTTTTAACCTACTCCGCACCTAATTTTTGCTCAACAAAGTCTCCTGGAAGGCTGCACCAATGGCCTAATGTGTTTGAAATCTTTGTTATTAGATCGAAAACTAGGAGGTGAGAGTTCTCCATAATCTATCGGCTTATTGAAAGAATATCGTTCATGTCTGCTTTAAGGCCATGGAACGTAACTGGTTTGATAAAACATTAAAGTAGAAATCTTTCTAAACTCTTTTATTAGGATGAACTGGAGCTTCTTAAGGAAAATCTAGGAAAATCGAAGACGACGAAGGGCGTTTTACACGGCTTCATTTGCAGTGCTTGATTTCATCAATTATATAAACAAGTTTTTTTTCGGATAACACAGTCATAGCCTACCATGTCGAGGACCTGTTTCACAGTGCTTTGACCACGAATCGTGCACCTCCGAAAGAGGTCAAATGCCAAATTAAGGCTACTTTTTCAGTCGAACGATCAAATCTGGACAATAGAAGTCTACGCTGGGAATCGGAACCAGCAATGCTGTGAAATGGCTCTGCAAATTTTTGGAACTTGCAGTTGTGACATTCTTGATTGGTGACACATGCTCCAATGTAAACTTAAAAAAACCAGGCGATGCAGTGCGCACAGCGATTCATGGAATACTCCGAGGGGGATAAATATTTACTTTCGAAGTGCTAAAATAATGGTAGTGGCGAAGATGAAAGCTTTCTGTCCTTGGTATGCGAGGTCTTTATGTACAAAACGAAAAATTTCAAGCAGAAAAATGAATTCACAACGTTAACCTTTAGCTGGTAGATTGAAAAGTAGCTGAGAAGCAGGTGAAACAAAAGACCCCCATAGTGTGGTGGCCGATGCGTTAGGCCCGGAAAGGGTAATAGCGCGCTCGTTCCCCACCGCAGACACCTGCGCTCCGGAGCTTTGCAAATACCTCAGTGTCACTACAGAAATATCAAAATTCTACAAACCTCATCTGTTATCAAAACAAAGCACTGAAATAGTGAATTCATCTTTTTGACATTTCATTTGCACGTGAAGGTCTGCATGTCTGCATTGCCAAGAGCTCTTACAACAAGCACTTCATTGCCGAATGTTGTCTTCCCACAGTTCTCTAGACGTTTTTAAGTGTTATTTAGTTGATAATATTTCCAAACCGTTCATCTTCTGAAGGCCATTCACGGATGCGTGCTGTCCTCGTCCTTCTTTCATTGATCAGTTGGATCATAAACGTCTTTCAAGGTGAATGCGGTCGGAGGGTAGACATTTGTTTCAGTGGTTTCCTATGAATAGAAGAAACTGGAGTTATGGTCTCATCTGTCGATGATAAAAACCTCTTACTCTTTCTTACAAGTTTTACTTTGAAAAAAAAAGTTCTGTTCTCAAAATCTCTTTCTGGATATTCCGCATAATGGTGTCGCATGCCATACTGTCGTACAGAGTTAGATTTTCGTCGTAGAGTGTAATTCACTTATTAAACATTGAGTAAACTCAAAACGGGTTTAGTGACGACAGCCTTTCTGTTATTCTAAGAGGTCACCTACCCTTTAGATTCTTATCTTCTCTTGGTTTTGGAATGTTGAGGTGTTCTAAGTTTTACTTCCCTGCAATTGCTTCTTATTTAATCTTTCTGAGGGCGCGTGTGGCGCAGTGGTTGGAGGTGCCACTGCGACACGCAAGTGAAATCAGTTCCTGCGCCCATAGCCCACCAAGCCTTCCATCCCTCCGGGGTCGGCAAATTGGTACCGGACTTGTCTGGGAGGATAGCAGCACTGGCTCGATACATCGGCAAGCCACCGCGAGTAATTGTAAAGGCCAGATATACATTCAGTCACCTCCAACGATACTTAATGAAGTTGAATGCATGGCGCATCCCTTAGGGATTGATCAACGCTGAGAGCTTTATCCTTTATCCTTTTAATCATTCTGATTATTGTCACTGGATTCAGCTCAGTTAACTAACATTTCTAAGTAATCACATCCGTTGAAGCATCTCTTTCTAGACTTCCTTTGCCTTCAAAGATTATCGTGCTTTAGAATAGAACGGTATCGAAATAGTGTCATGATGTGCAGCTATAATGGTACATCGTACATGGCGACCGGCGTGGCAAAAATCCGCCATATGAATTAATTGGCTTCCTTTTCCACATATATTAAAATCGTAGTCATTCTATGATCACATCTTATGGCACGTACCTCCAGTCCTTTGAATTACGTTTGAGGGCGTGAATCACTGATGCGTCATGCTACGTTTCACTCCAGGTGTGGCAAGTGCGGTTCACACCTCGGCATAGAGCTCCACTATAAACAGCACATATTGCGTTGTACTCAAATTTCACTAGTATTGTGCGCTAAGAATGCGCCTATAACGCACACGTCGTAGGTTCCTCGTTCGATTCCATGCAATGGTTGAATGAATTTAAACCACTGAATGTTCATCAGGTTGGTGCCAGAAATGTCGAAAAAATTCAAACACTGATATGAGCAGCCAATTATCCATCAAAAGTCATTGTATAGGCAAACTATACATTCAGTTCTCTCTATGATGCTAAGAATTAGTCCCAATAGATGGCTCATCTCTGAAGGATTTGTCACCGCGAAGCACTTTACAACTCTTTACGGTCATTTTTCCATTATTTACTGAAGAAACGCTTTGTTGAAATATGTTTGTATTTAGGAAGTAATGATAGGATGCTGATATTTCGTAATGATATCAGTAACATCATGACACTATAAAAGGAAATGAGTAGCACGGTGTAGGATATTTTTCCGCCACTAACTCTCAGTTCAAGCCAACCCTCTCACTAACCATTCTTCAATGACGCTCACTAATACTTTCGGCAATTACCAAAACGAATTTGGCCGTGCATATGAAGATGGTCGTCACGGCCTCCATTATATGAACAAGGAAATTCCGAGGATGCTCAACGATGTGAATCTGAGGAGTGATTTCATGAAGGCTGTGAGCGATATGGTATGTTCTAAACCCTCAGTACACATTTTGATTGTGTCTTAGCCAGTATAGAGCAACGTGATGGATTGCATTAAAGATTTAGAGATTTTAGATTATCATTGCCGTATACAACTATCATTATAGAATTTCAGAGCAATGTTTACACATCACAGCGCCTAGTAATCGAGGTTTTCGCATGGTCATCGGTTTTGGTTCTGGGCAGCTCGATTGGTTCAGTGCTCGGTGCTTATATTTTTAGTCCGATCATTGGATCTATATTCGGAAAATACATAGCGTCTTTGGTTGCCTACATACTAATCCCACTGGGCGCTCATTTTGTTATCAGAAGAGTTCGTTCTTTTGTTTTTTCCTACCGTAAATGTACTCGTTTTTGTGGAATAGTACTTCTTAAACACTACAAAGATAAGGTATTATGGCAGTGTGTTTGAAGTTTAATATTCCTTATTCTGGCAACAAAAGTGTTAATAGAGTAAATAAATACATTTGCACTGAACTTTGTGCGACAACTGCTTTCAGCATAGGTTTCCACAGGTTACCGATATCATTCATCGCTCGATTTGTATGTTTTGTTCTGAATAGCAGAATATGCGTACTATCATCACCGATCGCTTATGGAAGTAATATAAGATCTGCTGGATTTATAGATGCTCAGTTTAATTCGCTGTATTAAATATTGAGTTTTATGCTAACACTTCTCATACCACTGCAAGAGCGACCAGTAGCGTTCAGACAGAGTAGAACAACATTTAAGTGAAAATTTAGAGATATGAATTCAACGAGATAGGGTAATTCCGTCTTTACGATTGACTACTAAAAAAGGAATTAAAAATTAGAGTTATTTTCCAAAGGCTACTAAAAAGCCTACTTCTAAACTGACTACACGGGAATTTCTAGCGGTGCCTTTGGGCAGCTGTGGCGTTCATCCGTCCGCGCTCGAGCTAGTATCCGCTTTCAAACGTGGAAAATGAAATCATAATTTCAAATAACAAGACGTTTGCCAAGGCCCTAAATGTGTAATACCACATAAATTCGGCATTATTTTCAGAAGGAAAGAAATTTTGTTGACGAGAATAATATTCGGATGATGATGCTTGGAACGTCTATAGCCCAGGGGATGCTTTCTGGTTACACGATAAATTCTCGATATCTTGAAGCTCAACCTCTCCCGTTTATTACGCCAATGGTGATGTCGTTTGGATATGCGGTGTGTTTTACGAGCCTTACGGTGATATCATTCAGTAAACAACAATATCTTTAATCGAAGTTATTAACTGACGTTTTTCACTGACTTTTTCAGAAATTTTATACCATCGTCTACAGATTGTTTGCAACATAGGTTAATACTACGAATTATAGATTCAGATTAATTGATTTCTTTGAAACACTTTCCCATTATTGTAATTTTCCAACTATTTTTATTAATCTATTCGTAGTGGGCGTGTATAGGGTAGTGCCCTATACACGCCCACTACGAATAGAATAGTTAGAGTTGCCCTGCAATACATATGTGATCTCTGATTCGATCCCGTGCACTGGGACCACTAAGGATTTCCACCATCCGCGCTCCGCAGATCAGCAGCACTCACTTGATACATCGGCAAAGTATCACAATTCAGTTTGGGTTAGATGTGCATTTAGTCACCTCTAATGATGCTTGATCAAGACCAATGAATGAAGTATCAATGAGGAATTGGTCAACCCGAAACGCTTTGGCTTTTAGCCTTTAATTGTGAATCGTACTAAGGTAGTACTGGGCGAAACCAATCTAATGACATACTTTCGCTAATTTCATTGAAAAATTTATCTAAGTGTCTATTGTAAATAAGATAGCGTAAAAGTTCAAGCGTAGAGAAAGTTACGCTGGATTTTTTTCAGGGTATCGTTGATGAAGCCAAAGGCGATCGTAGGATGCTTATTAGCGCTGCATTAGGAGCTCCTCTATGTGCTAATTTTTTGCTTGGAGCCTTCTACGGCAAACTTATAACATCTTATAACTTTCTCTCATTGGGCTACACTGCGATTGGTGGAATTATCATGCAGCTGTTGTTTCACAAAGCTCATGATGTAGGTTAAAAAATACGCCTTTATTGATAAACTTCCAATAATACAGCACTCATAGTAAGAACTAATAAATCGTTTCAGAAAAAAAAGCCTAGTTCAGAGGAAATTTTTCTATTGGCAATGCGACAGTGACTTTCGTATAAATGATTGTTTTGCATAGAGGAATAAATAGCAGAAAGTAATAAAAGAATAAAAGTAGTAAAGTAGAGGGTAGATAGATAGATAGATAGATAGATAGATAGATAGATAGATAGATAGATAGATAGATAGTAGATTATATACTAGATTAGTGTAGTAGAGTGGCAAGATAGGAGAGCTTGATTCCCGTCCACTCGTGTTAGTACATTCTCAAAGAATCACAGATGTGGATGGAAGTCATTGCAAAGAAAACTCTCCAAGAATTGTTTCTGCAACAAAAATTCTAGCGTATATGTGTATAAGCTCTAACTTATGATGAAAATGCTACAAAATATAGAATAAGATATCTTTCCTTCTTAATAGTGTAGACTTCAAATGGTCGTACGATTATGAATACACCCTAATTGTTTTAAACCTGACGTAAGCCAATGTCTACCTAAAGGAAAGCTTTCTATGTAAGTTCCTTGAACATCATTCCTTTTCAGAAGCGAGGTCACGTCTACCAAAACATGCTTAATGCTTCATTCCTCCTATTCAAGGGACTGACATTCTACCTATTTGGAACTTACGTCGAATGAGAGCACCATTTAAATGACATCATACCAATTGATATATAAAGATTTCATGATATCAGTGCTAAAATACGATCGATATGGTGAAATATGGCACGAATTTTTCTGTTTAAATCATTTCTTCTAAAGTATTTTTCAAAATCGAGACATTTTGGAAGCGGGATGTGGGTGTTTTCTACATTTTTTAAAACAAATTTTTTTGAATTAACCATCCTAGGACGCCTACGAACCTATCGCATGTGGATTCGGCTGCGGCTTGAGGATTGCCTCCTTTTTCTCCATTAATTTCGTCAAATGTTGGTTGAGTCATTTTCCATGGGAATCTTAGGATAACCCGACTGGAGAGTTATCACTTAACGTGCAAAGAAAGAACAGGTCTCAGACAAGTTTAATAGCAATTTTCCAATCCCTGAGAGATCAGAGGCCTGATGAGCAGAAAATTTTCGAAGCAACTCCATGCTTATAATGATCGGTATCACTACCACTGCTCTACCCGCTCCTTTAGTTATATTGCCATTCTACATTTAATTTCTTTATCACCTGTATCACCTGTAGTCCTGTTGAACGTCGAGTGACCCGAGCGGGCGCCAGTAAATCCTCCATTTTTCCCTATCGCGTGCAAGAGTAGCCCAGAGGGTTCTTCTCGCTTTAGGGGTTCGTCGAACATCACATCTTTCTTCTAGGCTTTTCGTGAAGAACTCTGACCATCGGCTCGGTGGTCTTCCTGCAGTACGTTTGACATCCCGAGGAACACAGTCATTAACAGCCTTTGTCCATCGGTTATCATTCATACGCATTAATTGTCCGGCCCACCTTATCTTCGACTGTTTGGCGTGCAGAACGGTATCTTTGATTTTTGATCGTTGACACAGGTCAGAGTCTCGGATCCCATCCCTTACTTGTGTGAAACGGGATACTCCTAGCATCGTCCTTTCGACTGCGCGTTCGATAACACTGAGTGATCTTTCATCCTGCTTACGTAGCGACCTGGTTTTTGACGCATAAGTTAGGGCAGGAAGAACCATTGAGTCGAAAAGGTGGGCACGGAGTCGGGTGTTCTTTGTTCTCTTCACTACATCCTCGATGCTCTTGAAAGCTCTCCAGATAGATAGACATAGACATAACTGGAGCATTCGGAGACATTTGTTTCGTGGAGCGTGAATTTGGCAAACGAAACCAAACCGTTCTTCATGAACATCGTTTTTTTTTGAGATTTAATCGAAGACCGATCTTTCCACACGTTTTATCAAAGTCCGCAAGCATGCGTTCCGCTTGGCTAATGTCTGCTCTTATAAGAACGATATCATCAGCAAAGCGAAAGTGATGTATCTGCCAACCGTCGATTTTCGCTCCCATATTATACCATTCCAAAGTTCGCATGACATTCTGGAAGGTGGCTGTAAATAATCTTGGCGAGATTGTATCGCCTTGCCTAACTCCTCCTTAGACGTCAACGTTAATATCGTTGCAGAATGGAGAAATTTGGTTGTGAAATTGTTGTAGAGCTCACGAAGAATCTTTATGTACTGAGTAGGGACTCCTTGACTACCAAGGGCTTCCATGGCTGCCTCTATCTCAATTTAATTAAAGGCCTTCAGTAAGTAGATGAAAGTGAGACAGAGCGGTCTTTTGTACTCTCGCGATACTTCAAAGAAAATTGTTATCGTGTGAATGTAGTCCATCGTACTAAATCCTTTTCGAAACCCTGCTTGCTCGCACGGCTGTCCTTCGTCCAGTGTTCTGTCTACCCTGTTAGGATGACTCGAGTTAAAGGTTTGTAGACGACAGACAGCAAGCAGATTAGGCGTTAATTGCCTATATCGTGTAGGTCGCTCTTCTTAAACAACAACACGGTCTTTGGCCTTTCACTGAGTAGGGAACTTGCATTCAGACAGGTATCGTGTGAAGAGCAGAGCCAGTGTGCTTACGAGGACTGGCGGAGGGTTCGTGAGACGTTCTGATCTTATCCTATCCGAGACCTGGTGCTGTTCGATTTTTCACGGACGAAATGGCATGTCGGATTTCGGAAAGAGAACATGTGGAGCAACATATCCATTCTCTTTTATTTTATAAGAAGAGAGGTGGACGTGGCTATCGAAGAGATCTGAGTAGTATTCGTGGACGATTTTCTCCACTGCCTTTCTGCGCGCTGTCATTGTTCCGTATGGGCGTCGAAGTGCAATCATTTTGGTCTTGTAACTGGCGAAGCTTCGGCGGGCTTTGCGAATGCTTTTCCCAGCCTCTGCCGCTTCGACCATTATTGCTGCTTTTCTCTGTTTAAGATCTTCTTTTATCGCCTGTCTGCATTGTTTCGCAAGCTCGGGCGATAGGCCGCGGTTGCCTGCAGCTCGTACGATTCCACGCTGGCGTATTAGCTCGAGAGTTTCTGAAGACAGACGTCTCTTGGCGACCATCGAACTCTCAGCTTTCATGGTGCTAACGTGAACATGTTCAGTGAGCCGATCGTATTCCTCGTCGATGTCGTCGACAACGGCATCTTTCCAACAGCCGACTCTGATGAGTTGAATAGGCCCCAGTTTGTGGTTGTTCTGGGACTTCGGTTTTTGAATTTAGCGGCTTTTTTTTTCCTTTTTGTGAGAAATAGATTTTTGCACGAAAGAGACAGTGGTCTGATCCCATGTAAAATTTTGAGACAACAGCGACAACGGTTAGGCAAAACTTCCTATTTACTTTGATGTGGTCTATTTCGTTATGGTACTCCCCATTGGGAGATTCCCACGTCCATCGTTGACGGTGAGGCTTCTGGAATTGCCAGTTACCATGGATGATCTTGGTCGCCATGATAAACTCAGAGAGCCGCTCCCCCTGTTCATTCTATTCTAATCCGTGGGTACCTATGTAACATTGCTCAGACTATCTTCTTGGTCCGATTTTGGCATTGAAATCTCTAATGATGACCTTGAAGAATGTATGGTTTTTTCTGTAGAACCTCTCCAAGTCCATGTAGTACGCTTCGACTTCTTCTTCGTCTATGACATAGTTTGATGTTGGCGCGTAAACGACGAAGATTGTCAAAGCCGGTGTTGATCCACATCTTTTTAATCGTAAACGTCCGATTCGGGTTGTAAGCTGTTCGAATGAATCTATGTTCATGGATAAATTCGTGTTTACGAGAACGCCGACACCGCCTACGCCTCTACTGTCGCATGTTCCGAGGAACAGTTCTTCTCCAGTGTCATAGACAGCGTTGAATGGGTGGCGTCGTCTCGTCTCGGCCAAGCCGATGATGTCGTACCTTATCATTCTTGCCTGTATGAGCAAGTCTTCTATCGAGGACTCGGATGCAAGTGTACGTGCATTGTAGGTACAGATCGCCACCGTAGTTCTTGATCCAGGCAGCTTCCTTTGGCCCTGAGATTTTAGCAGCTTCTCCGCACTCGTCCAACCCAACGCTACGTTATTTGGGGCTCTTTCGGAGTCAGGTAATAAGGCCCGTTTTTTTTACTGTATTTGGCATATTTGATACCCACGTTTAGCTTGCTGGGCTCTAAACGTGGGGGCTGGTTATACACACGGGAAACTTGCCAGATTCTCTCAGAGTGGACATGGAGGTTATTTGTTGGAGGCGACTCCTAACCGCCTCCCGTATACTTCCCTGTCACTTGATTGCAGGTATTTGGCCCACTAGACTCGTAGAATACAATCCGCATAAAGCGAGAACGCACCCACACACGCATGCATGAATAAGCCTAGCAAATACAGAAAGTATGCGCCAAATCGGCCCAAGAGAGGCAGGGAGTCCATCCCCTGGATCCATCTGCGTCTCAGGGAAGCAAAGGTCGCTTTTGGTCCGCGATTAACCCCCTATCCGCCACCTGGGCACGCTCCACGTAGGTTTTTTTATCCCTTTACGTTGTTTTTGCCAGTGCTGGAAATTTCAGTGTTGTACTGGACAAGAATGCTTTCCTGCTTTTTGAAATTAACAACAGATTAATAATTTACTATTTTTTGATAACCAGACACGAGGTTGATATTATAACATTTAATAGCACACAGTAGCTGGCTGACGATTCGGCGGTTTGGCTTTTTCAGAGCCTCGAACTATCAAATTGTCATGCCGCCTTCTCAGCCAGATATCCTCAGCAAACAGACCGCGGTAGAAACATCATTCTCATAACAGACTGCTTTTGTAAACACTAACCATTTTTAATTGTTAATTTTCTTAATCTTTATTTTTGTATCACATGAAATACCCTGCCGTTAAAAATTATAGTAGAGAGCAAATGAAATGTTATCATTGTGATTATAACTATAGCCTCAGTTTAACTGGGTTCAATGCCGAGCCACGTAGCCTCGCGACTAACCGGCTCGAGACCCCTCATATGAGGGAGATCCATGGAATTTCCTCATAAAGGATATAAACAATCATTTCACCGTGGTAGGGCCTGTGATTGCCGCAGAGCTTACATGCTTTCTGAAAAGAGTCCGACATCGAGTGAACATTTCGCACCGCTAGTTTGGAACTCACACTGTCTCAGAAATTCTATGCAGTAAAGCAGTAATACACGTATGCTCGCTGCTTCGAACTCTGGTCTAATCCTCAGCATCTCCTCATCTTGAGAAATTTGTGATCAGACTTGTTTATGGAGAACTTTCTCTGATTCACAAAGTTTAGCCAACTCCTGTGTTCATGACCTTCTAACTCTCTAGTAAAACTATCCCGGAAGGTTGAGAATAGTCGACTCAATCGGAATTCAGTGACACTCATTAAGATGAAAAGGCCCGTAAGAGGCAGACGATTCCACCTGTAGACAGGAAAACCATCAAGTATAAAGGATGGAATGACGTACAGGACGGAACAGTTTTGTATCATACAAATAAGTTACTGCAGTTTAATTTATGTTCTTGCCAAAAATAAAACACGTGAGCGCCTCAACACTTCCAATTACTTTAAAGTAAAATGAACAGCCTTCCTTTTCAATCTCTAAATAGTCTATTTAAAGACAGAATGAATTTATATGAGATTTGTTGAGCCATTTTTTTTTTTGGTATATTCTTCGTCGTTCGACATAACTCTGAGTAGAATCTGACAGAGGTGGACACGAAAGACTTTACCGTGATGCTGGCAAAAAAACAATCTTATTAGCATAAATCAGGCTGGGGGTATAAATGCAGACTGTTTGCGTCTGACGAGTCATTGCTTAACTTACGCAACACCACCGCTATGGATGGTGATTTTAAAGAAGTGGAAGGATGTCTTCACGAGTTGGGAGAAGCTATGCAGTCCCTTCAGCCTGCTAAATTCTTTGGACAGGAAACTCCACCACTCATTGAGGATACAAGCAATCAAATCGAATCGCAAGCACAAGAGCTCACCACCGTTGCACGAGGTACGGTAGGCGTGATTAATTGACGATATCAAGGTCGTTCAACATGGCTCGGCTCCAGAGTTCGGTTTCTCCAGCAACAAAGCCAAACAAAGTTATTGGGGTGTTTGCGTGGAGAACACTGTTGATATTCTTTGCCAACGCTGGAATCGTTGTCGGCTCGTATATACTAGGCCCGCTTCTTTCGACGATTTTGGGAAAATATGGTGCTGCTATTTTAGTATTTCTTGTCGTACCAAGTTATACTCATCATTCCATCACGAACGTGTGTTGGGTTTACGTAATAGTTACTGGTATGATTCTGAGCACTCCGTTCAACAAAGTGCTGTCATTGACAAACAGCCATCGTGTAATCACGGTGAACGTTCGCTTTGTGATACTCTCCTCTACGATCAAATATCGTTGTGCTGTACGTGCTAGTTCCGAAGGATGTAAAGTCATAGGTAAATGAGTCGTTTACCGTCGGAGTCCCTTAACGATCCACTCTCAGGTACGATTACGATATATTTCGATGATCATTCATAAGTCATTAGCGATCAATAGACGTTATAGCAGTTGATCACTGATCTTCCAATAAATGTAAAATGTCATTCTAATTTCTTAGGCTTTTCGTATATTATTAACAAATATTTCTATTTTAATGATACTACTTGATTAGCATTTGTGTTTGCCGTACATACTCCAATGTTCCTTACGAGGCAGCTTAATGAAGCACTGTCAATAACTTTTTAGTTATATCAATCCTGGTGGTTTTGCAGAGGCCTGGCAAAGACGATGCTGCTATCCGCTTTGAAGTCCTGTCTTTGTCCATTGTGGAAGGTGCGCTGATGGGTTTCGTCATGGGCAGTTTGCATCTCAGCGGTATTCCATTTGCTGTGCTCACTCCAGCGATTATAACTGTGTTGCTCCCGGTACTTACTTGCTATTTGATAGTTGAATGGCTCGTCCTCACTGATTGAGCGGGCCCCAGCACAATCTCCATTTTTGGGAGATTTGCTGGTTAAGCCACTTTGGTTCTCTGGACTCCCGAAGTCAGCTTGGCCAAAGTCTGCTCCAGGTCTTCACCACGACAGGCAGTGCCAGCTCTTGTGGATCAGAGAGGGATTTACCACCATGCGACATTGATACCGGCACGGTGGTGGATCATTGGTTTACTCTTAGCTAGGCTTCTTGATAGGAACGCCGGACACCTTCTCAGCTTGGAAGACCCTGCCAGGAGGATGAATTTTCCCCGCTGTAGACCGCAGCCTGACACCCAGAAACATCTCCCACCCACGATGAGGCAGTAAACCGTTGAGAGGATTCCCTGTACTGTCCATAAAAATTTTGTACTATTTTTGAACATTTTGCCAAAAAAAATTTAAATGCAGTTATATTTACTAATCAAGAAACAAGGAACGTCCTAAACTGGGCAATCATCTGAGTCAAATAAGACAGCTAAAAAATTATTGTCTCCGTATAGCAAGGTTTCCTATCTGAGGTTGTCGCACTATCCGCACATGGGTATCGGGTTACACTGATTATTAAAACAATTGGAGCTGCAGTTACTTTCAATCTTGCTGTAGGATTAGTAAATGGCAACCTATCGCTCACCTACTTCCTGCTCACACTCATATGCGGCAGCATTGTTGCAGTTGTGGTGCAGCTCATTTTGAAGAAACTTCGAGGAGAGGTCAGCATTAGGGCGAATGTAGTTTCTTAAAGCAAACTTTTATTTTTATTTCAGCAGATAGAGGCACTAAAATAAAAGTCCATTTTATAAATAAGTTGCAAAATTGGAACACTGTGATTTCAGGTCAAGGGTCGTCTCTACCGAAACGCTTATTAATTGTTGCTTCATTATGGCGAAAAAAATATTCTTTTATCTGTTTGGCTTCCATGAATAAGGAAAATGGCAGTAGACAAGGCATGGCATGGCAAGCCACTCGTTCAAACAGCTTTTTTTCGGTTGTTTTAATAAAAAGTTCCATGTTTTAAAGCTTTGTGTAACCTATGGGCATGACGGATTCGAATTCATGGAGCCGATCTGAATGATTTCTAGATGGCTGAGAAACGATGAAACACCAGGGCTTCACAAGTCTTCGGTATATTTGTGATCCACGATTATCACTGAAATAATGCTAAGCGCTAAATCTTCCAAATATCTCAGCGATTTGCTCCTATAGCTCTCGATTAGTCACACTTATCGCATGAGGCCGTATGATGTTACTATGTCGAGAACAACACAATCGCGTTCAAACTGGCCAACTCTTCAGGCGCAGCAGTATTCACCAGAAACCTTAACGACACATTGCGTGGGTCAACAGAGGGACCGACAGGGTGTTATATGTGGCACAATCACAGAGATGCTGAGATAAAATCACAATCTTAACCGTTTTTGTTTACTGCCTACTCTTTTTAATGGCAGGGTATATTGCGAAATATAACTTTAATGAAGCTGAGATATTTGCAAAACTCTGGACCCCAGGTGTCTATGGTGGGGAACGAACGCGCTATTGTCCTTTCCGGGGACTAACGCGCTCATCACCAAACCATGCGGGTCCTTCGTTTCACCTGTCTCTCAGCTAGTTCTATCGATCTTTTGCCATCAGCAATCACCATAGACACCTACGGTCCAGAGTTTTGCAAATATCTCAGCTTCATTAAAGTTATATTTCGCAATATACCCTGCCATTAAAAAGAGTAGGCAGTAAACAAAAACGGTTAAGATTGTGATTATAACTGGGGCCTCAGCTTAACTGGGTTCATTGCCGATTTGTGCTCCCCAAATCAATCTCGCTGTTGGGTGATTGCTGATGGCAAAAGATCGATAGAACTAGCTGAGAGACAGGCGAAACGAAGGACCCGCCTGGTGTGGTGGTGATCGCGTTACTCCCCGGAAAGGACAATAGCGCGTTCGTTCCCCACCATAGACACCTGCGGCCCGGAGCTTTGCAGATCCATTGTTTGTTAGTAGACTTAGGCTGTTACGGCGTGTACGATATATTTTGGATTCATGCAAAAACTATCACGAACTTTCATTCAGTACGAATTGAGCGCATAAAAAACAGGTTACATATAGAAAATAGCAGCATTCATACCACACATGCCACTGGAGCAAAAAATGAAATTTCATATATAAGTCTGCTATGTTCCCATTTTCATTTTAGGGCGCGTGTGGCGCAGTGGTTGGAGGCGCCTCTGCGGCGCGCACGCGAAATGATCCCATGGCCCACCGAGCCCTCCTTCCCTCCGGGGTCGGCAAATTGGTACCAGACTTGCCTACGAGGATAGCAGCATTGGCTCGATACATCGGTAGGCCAGCACACATGTTTTAAAGGCCAGATATGCATTCAATCATCTCCAACGATAGTTAATGAAGTCTAATGCATGGCGCATCCCTCAGGGATTGATCAAAGCCGAGAGCTTTATCCTTTATTCTTTATGTTTTCATTCTGTCAAATCCTTTATTTACCGTACAATTATCGAACACTCTCTAATAGAGGTGTTGGGCATTGTATGGTAGTGACCGAGTAGCTTGAGCGAGTACAGAGGACCATCCAATTAACCCATCTAAGCCAGTACTCGTGGTATTCTTGGTATTGGTGTGATAGGTTTTCTACTATTATCAGCGAGTTATTGGTCAATTACACTAAGCTTGAGTTGTGAATGAAAGTATCGTTCTAGATCTCAGATGAGGCAACTTGTCTATTGATGGCCAACAGCATCATACATTAAATCACCGATAGTGCACATTTCTACGTGGCTTTCACTTCAACTGCTGTATGTAATAATTCGACATTCGGAAACAACAGTAATCATGGGAAGGTGGTAAACTGTTGGGGAAGACAGTTTTACAAAATGCACTTTGTGCTGTTCATATAAAAACAATGTGGTTTTAAACAGCTAAAAAAATATTTATTGTCAGATTAGAATGAAAGATTCGATAACGCTCAAAAAAGCTCACTGTATAAAGGTTCAAAGCTTAGGAACATGTTGAAGAACATGGTTCCGCCTAACTTCGGCCAATGGTAGAAGACCAAGTCCATTACTGCTACTAGACAAACGTACTATTTTGAACGGGTCAATATCATACAACTGCTGTCAAAAGCCATGCAAATGGTGTTGTAGACGTCTCCATATCTACTCATATGCAGTCCTATTTCCATTGTCGTTGAAGTTGATTGAAGTGGTCGTCAGTATTATGAGTGTCTAGGATGTTGGATCCGAGCACATTAGTTACCTAGAGGCAAGTAGTTGATAGAAGCAAATTTAAAAGCATTTTGTACAATAAAGTCACAATCATCTATGAATCATCTTCTCCCTAACTTCTGTCAGTCTCATAGATCTGTGAAGAACAGCTTAGTCAGCGAATTTCATTAATCCAAATATTCACATTTTCAATTCGCTTTCTCAACCGCTATCAGCCTAAAAATTATGGATCTAATTCATGCGAAAAGCATTACTTCATTCTCGTCGAAAAACTGTGACACGTCGTTTTTTACGTGATACGTTTTTTAGGGCGCGTATGGCGCAGTGGTTGCAGGCGCGACTGCGACACACACGTGGAATCGATTCCTGTGCCCATGGCCCACCAAGGTGAATGCGGTCGGAGGGTAGACATTTGTTTCAGTGGTTTCCTATGAATAGAAGAAACTAGAGTTATGGTCTCATCTGTCGATGATAAAAACCTCTTACTCTTTCTTACAAGTTTTACTTTGAAAAAAAAGTTCTGTTCTCAAAATCTCTTTCCGGATATTCCGCATAATGGTGTCGCTTGCCATACTGTCGTACAGAGTTAGATTTTCGTCGTAGAGTGTAATTCACTTATTAAACATTGAGTAAACTCAAAACGGGTTTAGTGACGACAGCCTTTCTGTTATTCTAAGAGGTCACCTACCCTTTAGATTCTTATCTTCTCTTGGTTTTGGAATGTTGAGGTGTTCTAAGTTTTACTTCCCTGCAATTGCTTCTTATTTAATCTTTCTGAGGGCGCGTGTGGCGCAGTGGTTGGAGGTGCCACTGCGACACGCAAGTGAAATCAGTTCCTGCGCCCATAGCCCACCAAGCCTTCCATCCCTCCGGGGTCGGTAAATTAGTACCAGACTTGTCTGGGAGCATAGCAGCACTGGCTCAATACATCGGCAGGCCACCGCGTGTCGTTGTAAAGGCCAGATATGCATTCAATCACCTTTAACGATACTTAATGAAGTCGATTGCATGGCACATCCCTCAGGGATTGATCAACGCCAAGAGCTTTATCGTTTTTTTATCCCTTTACGTTGTTTTTGCCAGTGCTGGAAATTTCAGTGTTGTACTGGACAAGAATGCTTTCCTGCTTTTTGAAATTAACAACAGATTAATAATTTACTATTTTTTGATAACCAGACACGAGGTTGATATTATAACATTTAATAGCACACAGTAGCTGGCTGACGATTCGGCGGTTTGGCTTTTTCAGAGCCTCGAACTATCAAATTGTCATGCCGCCTTCTCAGCCAGATATCCTCAGCAAACAGACCGCGGTAGAAACATCATTCTCATAACAGACTGCTTTTGTAAACACTAACCATTTTTAATTGTTAATTTTCTTAATCTTTATTTTTGTATCACATGAAATACCCTGCCGTTAAAAATTATAGTAGAGAGCAAATGAAATGTTATCATTGTGATTATAACTATAGCCTCAGTTTAACTGGGTTCAATGCCGATGTGAGCCACCAGATCAAACCCATTGACGGCTGATTGCTGATGGCACTGATCGATAGAACTAGCTGAGAGACAGGCGAAACGGAGTACCCGCATGGTGTGGTGGTGGACGCATTAGCCCCCGGAAAGGGTAGTAATAAGTTTCTTCACCACCGTAGACATCTGGGGACAAGAGTTCTACAAATATCTCAGCACCATTGTGGGTGTATCACACTAATAATTTTGTTCTTTGTAATTCTTCCATCTATTTGGTGGCGAACAATCACACAGTTTAACATGGACGAGGAATGCGCATCTGACCACTCAAGTGGTGGCGAAAACCAAGTATTAGAAACCTACCGCTTCATTATGTTTTTCTTCAGCTCTCTTTCCATAAAAGGCGCTTGTGAAAAGTATGCTTTGAACAGCCACCCGTGTGCGCTCAGAAAAAGAGCAGAAGTAAAAATCTCTGAAACTGGCACGGAAAATACCCGTTTTCAATGGCTAGTAAACCGTAGCTCCTAAGGATGTCTGTGAAGGGAAAACACGCCCCTACACGGTAATTGTAGCTAGAATAAAGCTCCGTGCACGTTGCCTTTCACATCCAACGAAATAAGCGCAGCTATAAAACGCTGATTGAAAACGGCTGGTCTGGAGAATTCGGCTATATAACCGCCTATGTACTATGCATAATTGCGTAATATGTCCTAAAAATAGAAATGGTAACTGCATGAGTTCGGGTACGGATTCTCCCTAATCTCTCGTAAAACGAGCGAGGACGAATACGTTGGCGGGATGAACCGGCCAGTCTGCATCCATATGAAGGTGCACCTAGTGGGTAAATTTAAAGTGAAATAGTGGAGTTCGAAGTAAAAGTAACTGTGTTCGCAAAGGAGTCTAAACCATCAGAGCGTAAAAGTCATGGAGCATTTTGATTATGTTCCAAAAATACAAAAATAAGGTGGGTCTTGTGATTACGTGTGACCTGGCATATGCCTCTGGCTGATTCTTTAACTTCATCCATGCACATTCCTCACCTGTGTTGGAGTCCGTGCGCCTAGCCTCCACCAAATAATTAGAAGCCTTACAGAAAACAAAACGATGAGTGTTTAAAAAAAGCTTATTATGTGAATGAAGGATTACGCATCATTGATGGAAACGAAAACCAAGTAGTGAGAATATGCTAGTGCACTACCTCTCCTCTCACCCTTCACATTTGAAAAAAGCGCTCATCAAAACTGCGTATACGCGGATGGACAGAAAAGGAAAGAATCGTTGAAGTCAGCGCCATAAATAGTCACTTCCAATGGCTACGAAGAAAAAGGCACTCTGGTAAAACCAAAATGAACGGTTATTTCTCAAAATGATGCTCTAAAACTAAACAAGATTTTTTTCAAGCTACCTTCGCACCAAACGAAATAAGTTACGCCATAAGGAGGTGCTTTAGATGAAGTGGTCTTGAAAGTATGTATGTAGCAGTTATTGACCTCCCACCCAATACCGTTTGCTGGCAGATAGTTCGCAACCTTGTCTACGATCGGTTCCGCAGCTCAGAAAGTTGCGTAATGTGGTCTAATAGGAGAGAAGGGGGGATTGTATGAGCTTAGGTACAACGTGCTTAATTACATGTGAGGCATGAAGTGAAAAATGTATTGGAGAAGCAGGGAGACCACTTTGCGTCTGTACAAAATAAGATCTAGATGAGAAACTTAAATTTCGTCAACCGTACACTTCTGGGTACACACAAGCCGCAGAAGCACGTTGTTGATGATTTTGAAGTGGGTGTCTCGATCTAGCGCAGGAATCAAAAACATGAACGCGCAAGACTCTTGAGGTTTTGTATAAATTTCAAAGGTCCAGCGATGAACCGGGAAGGCGAATGCCTCACTAATACAGGTGACCTGGCCCCTTTTTTCAAACCGATTTTCTGACGTGGATGGTTCCTCACTCGTCATCCCACGTGAGCACACGGGTCCTATTCGATTATATTCGAAACAGCAGCTTTTTCTTTCATAGATTTTCTCCTTTTTCCTCTTGTTTTCCGGACAATTTTAAGGTGGAATAGTGGAGTTCGAAGTAAAAGTACTCGCAAAGGAGTCCAAACCATCAGCGCGATAAAGTCATGGAACATTTTGATCAAGTTCACGCTTAGCAGTTTTTCCTTTTAAACAAAATAGCATTCATTTATATTTTAAATCTTCATTAACACCATAGACATGCCATCGAATTATTAGGCTATAAAACACGTGCGGGTTCCGAAAAGGGTGAAACCACCGAAAGACCAGTCATTTTGTACTAATGTGTGCTCTCATGATCTCATGTTTGCTTATCAGAAAAAAAACCAGTGATTTATATCACTGTCAAGGTTTAGCGAAGGCCGATCCTGGAATTTAAAGATGAGTGGAACAGTTGAAGGAATCACCACCAATTAATAAATAATCTATTTAAATGTAAAAAAAATTATAAAGAAAAAATGAATGTGGTAGACAGAATGTGACAAAAGAGTTTCATACCTTTTTTGGTGTAACTGTTGTGCTTTTTTTGAAATGAAATCGTCTACAAAGTCGGTGGTATAATTCCGGCTTTTTCTGCTGGCAGAAGATTAGCCATGGTGAACACAATTCCGCTATGAGAGAGAACTATAAATAGAAAGCTTCGCTGTTTATTACGGGTTTTCTTAAAAATATAAAAAGCAGTAGTGGAAAATATAGTCAACTATTCGTTAATATGACGATATCTTGCTATTTTTACTCACTGCCTACTACAGTTTTCACGACTGGGTATTTTGCGAAATCAACCACAATGATGCTAAGATAAGCGCAGAACGTGGACCACGGGCCAAATCGAAGTAGGCAGTAAACAAAACGGTTAAGATTGTGATTATAACTAAAGCCTCAGCTTAACTGGATTCATTGCCGATTTGTGCTCCCCAGATCAATCCCGTTGACAGGTGATTGCTGATGGCACTGGCAGATAGAAAACTAGATAAGGGAAACGTGGACCAAGGACCTCCGTGGTGCAGTGTGTAAAGCGCAAGCCCTTGAAGGAGAATTGTGGTTCCATCCGGCCCGGGGTCCAAGTTATGCGAATATCTCAGCATCGTTATATTTCTTAACAGTTATTTTACTTATTCGTTTTTTTTTTTAGAAAGGCTGTGCACAGCAGCAATTACAACCGTGTTCACTAAATATAACGAAGCCATTGGATTATACACATGAAATGGTTTTACAGCAATGAGTATTTTTAACCTGGTCAACTTCGTTGTGATTTTTCAGTTTGGAAGGGTTTCCTCTCTGTGAACATTCGAGATCTTCGTGCAGTGTTTTCCATTACTCATCACAGTAGCCAGCACTTGTAAACTAGAGGAAGATTCGCTTCCATGCAAATGGTTGCTACCTGGGCGAATCCCAGAGAATCCTCGTATTAGTTTAGTCTTAGCCATAATTTTGAATGAAAATCTAGTCGCTTTCCACGTTTCGTGACCATTTTAAGAAAGTGCAGTTTTATATAGCGGTGTGAAATTTAGGAGGATTCTCTTCACTAAGAGGCAATAAGCTACAGCAGTAGCAATCACTTCTACTGAAAGATAATACAATTTTTCTTCGCGATGCGCTGAATTAATGTGGTATATAACAGACCATACTTACTTGCTTGTATACTTGGACGTCCCGCCCTATTTGGTTATGCGGGCTCCAGCATATTTTCCGTTTTTGGGGTTTTGCTGGTCTAATGGTATTTTCCTGGAGTCCCGAGGTTGACCCGACTAAAGACTGCCCCAGATCATCACCACCACAGGTAGTCGTTGCCCTTGCTGATCAGAGTGAGATTTGCCACCATGTGATCAGTTTGATACCAGAATGGTGGTGGAACCTAGTATTGGTTTACTCTTAGCTAGGCTTCCTGATAGAAACGCCGGACTCCTTCACAGCTTGGCAGACCCTAACCTCTCAACCACGATGAGGCGGTAAACCTTCAGGAGGTCAAAACACAACCATGATTAAGAAGTTTATGCCCTATTCGACTGAAGTCAAGAGATAGACAACGTGACGAATGGGTTGGAGATAGTTTTTTTTTTCAATTTTATGTTCACAAATTGTTGCCATATTTTGGAACAGTTGCAAAAGAAAAATATCGACTTACCAAACGAAAAAACAGATAACAAGTTAGATAGTTTTTCGACTCAAGACATTTGCTACTGTAGAAAGCCGACTGAACGTTGAAGAATTTCACTCCTATTGTATCCGTTGTCACAACTATTGTATCAATGAGAAGAGGCGGTACGAGTAGCCTTGAAATAATAATAGCACAAAATTCTTCTCACGTTCACCACAATGTTTCCATATTTCGTGCACTTGCCATAATTCCTAGTCTACTGAGAAGCCAAACACCGCTATTTAAAAAGTCCGAAAAATTTTTGGTCTAATGAGGAGGGCCATATGTATCACGTAACGAGAGGCGTAATATCGTTCAATAGTGGTTTTTTCGATTATATGCTTTTACCTTAGCAGAATCTCCACCTTTCCGTGGTCAACTTATTAATGTACGAATTTTTTGGAAGATGAAGACACTGATTGATACACCGATAGACTTCTACGAGGCCTTCTTTAGAATAATTATGCATTCCACTATCTCTATGCCTAATGAAGTCGAATGAATTTTATAGTTCTGACAGTACATGCAAGAGAATGGTAACAGTTCATAACAGGTCAACCAAGCCTACATATCCTTTATAATCCGGATATTGGTATCGAAATTGCTCCTTGCATTCCACAAAGTACTTATGACTTTCTAAAAAGGCCATGGTACAGCAACGTTTCCAGAATAAAGTAGGTCTGGAAACTAGCATTCGCTGACTTTTATGAAAGAGATCAAAAGTGCTCAAGAGGTAGCAGGTAGCAGAAATTCGATTCTTAACAACGATGAAGGAAGGAATCAGATGCAGGATCAGATAAAGTGCTAGGATTCGCACAGTGTATGTGGCCGTGTGAAATAGAAAAAATAGAGATAAAATTTAGTAATTACTGTGTAGCAACCTACAAGAACGTTGTAGTTATAGTGATTATTGTCCTCCCTATCAAAGATAGATCGATTAGATGAAATTTGCTGTCATCTCCGCCCACTTTGGATCTATACCGTATTTTTTGCGAAAGGAGCCTGGTAGTATGGTCTAACGGAGTCTACTCCTTACGATGAAGGGTACGGTCTATATAGTAGTTCTGTGTCACACGCCGTCGATAATGCCAAAAAAAATTAGTGGGGTCCTTTGTGGAAGAAAAAGTTTATGTTGCATGTGGTCGATGACATTTTCTGGAGTCTGTATTGTTTTTTTCAATTATTATTTCATTTTCATTTCACTTTTTTTACTTTTTTTCATTTCATCTTTTCGTTTCATTCGCTTTCTGGATTGTTCGTAAATTAACCCCGATTTAATCCCAATTTCATTTTTCTTCTAAATGTTTTAGTTGTAGTTTTGTTGAGAACGCTATGTTATTATAAACCAGAGAAAAGCATATTTTATGTGCTGTTGCTCAATATGACCTGGTTACAGTATAACTCGTATCATTAGAAAACTGGTAAATCTTTGAGCTTAACATCTCAGGGCAGCGATTCCATTAAATCTGCTTCTACGAAGTCAAGCTCGAAAGTAATCAAAACAGTTGGAGGAACTAATATGGTTTGGAGCAAAAACAAAAAGCGTTAAAGAATGCACAATGGCGACGTTGGTCTGGAAAATTCTGTCGCAGTAAATTCTTCCTTGAAAACGACATAAGTCATTGATGTTCTTCTGCCATTGACGGTGACGAATTGAAAGCTTTAGTGGAAGCAAAGAACGCTTCACTGTTCAAAAATTTTTGAGTAAAACTCATCGTGACCATGGCGACCCAATCGCTTTTATACTTCTTCACTTTTTTTATATGAATTTTTTAGAAATCCGAGATTAGTTGACAAATGGATGGCGTACGAATTGATAACACGTCGCACTATTGACGCGCGGCAACATATAGCCCAACCCACTTTATGACTTGTACGAGCTGTGCTACGAAATCTTGTCTCATTCACCATGATCGTCTGACTTATCCTACAAACTATATATTCTTTTTGAATTCGCCCGAGCCTGTGCGACGAATGCTGTAGTAACTATGTCGAGGCCGAAACTGCTTCCAGTGATTTCATCGCATCTAGGATTTCAGCTTTTATGTAAACGAAACGAATAAATTCGCTTTGTATAAACAGAACCCTGCAAATTTAAACAGTTTCTACTCCGACTGATAAAGTCTATTCTGAGCTAAGGCACCAGGCTGAAATACTATATCGACTTCCAGAATAACCTAGTGCTTTCTTCTCTAATGTAATTTCCACATATTATAATATAAGTCAAGTGAAACAGTTGCAATTACAGTACAAAAAAGTGCAGAGCCCTTTCTTAACTCCGATTTTAGGTCGTCTTCCAGCATTTAGAAATTTGTTTGTTACAAATCTGATTCTGAAGCTAATGAACTGTAATTTGGTCAAAAAACCAAACCATACCATAAAAAACTATATCACTAAAAAAAAAGGAGAACGTCAGACGTGCCTAGCATATCTTCTGTCGCCTTGTTTATCGTCGGTTTACTCGATCATGAGCCAGTAAATTTCCTTTTTGCCACAGTTGCGCCGAGGACAATCTCACTGGACTATGCTTCCACTACGGTTCCACTGAACGCTACAATTTCCTTATTGCATTTTCGTGAAAAACTCCAACCCTGGAGTGGGATTATTCTTTCGACTGCGTGCTCAGTAACTCTGAGTGATCTTTCATCTTTCTTGCAAGTTTCAAGAGTGCATGTTAAGGCAGAAAAAATCGTGCAGCACGCATTTCGCATTTGGAAATGTACTGTGTGAAAAAATGTAGAACTATTACCTCATAAAGAGTATAAAGGATAAAGCTCTCGACGTGGCGTTGATCAATCCCTGAGGGATGCGCCATGCATTCGACTTCATTAAGCATCGTTTGGAGGTGATAGAATGCATATCTGGGCCTTACAATGACTCGTGGTGGCTTATCGATGTATAGCCAGTGCTGCTATCCTTTCAGCCAAGTTTGGTACTAATTTGCCGACCTTGGAGGGATGGAAAGCTTGGTAGGCACAGGAATCGATTCCACGTGCGTGTCGCAGTGGCGCCTCCAACCAGTGCGTCCGTCACACGCGCCCTTTCAGGACGAATTAGTTTTTCTAAAACCGCTAGCAATCTGTCTAGTGGTCTAGAAGCATTAGAATATCTTGCAAAGCATGTACAACCACTGCGCATCATTATGTGTATCACCTGCATTACTTCGTCTGTCATCCCGTTAAACATCAAGTGACTCAACTGGGTGCCAAAGATTCCTCCAGTTTTTTCTGATGCACGCAAGAGCAGTCCACTAGGTTCTGCTCGGTCTAGGAACTCGCTACACAACACATCTTCGTTGTAGGACTTTCGAGGAAGGCTCCGCATATCAATCCGGTGGTCCTCATGCAGTACTTCTAGCATCTTAAGGAAACCAGTCACTAACAGTTCTTGTCTATCGGTTGCCGTCCATATACGCACTACGCGTTCGGCGCACCTTATTTTCGACAATTTGGCTTATAGAACAACGTCCTTGATCTTTCGTCGTTGACGCAGGTCGGAGCCTCGGATCCTTTTCCTTACTTCCGCAACATGGGATAGTCCTAGCATCTTTTCCACTGCGCGTTCAATAACGCTGAGTGATTTTTCATCTTGTTTACGCAGCGAAAAGGTTTCTGACGCATAAGTTATGGCAGAAAGTACCGTTGAGTCGAAAAAGTGGGCATCGAGTTGAGTGTTCATTGTTTTCTCCACTACACCCTCGCTGCTCTTGTAAGCAACCCGAAGTCTCTCATTTCCTTCTGCTCAACTCTAGACTTATGTCGCTCTTCGTGTTGAATTAATTTTCCGCCCTAGATAGAAGAAGCTGGCGCATTCGGAGATTTTTGGTGCACTGAGCGTGAATGAGGTATGCATAACTACTCTCAAACTCGACAAGCATTCGTTCCGTCTTGCTAATGTTTGACGTCATAAGAACGATGTTATCAGCAAAGCGAAGATGGTGCAATTTCCGGCCAACGATTTTCGCTCCCATGTTTTCCTATTCCAATGTTCGTATAACGTTTTCGATTGTGGCGGTGGATAATTTTGGGGAGATGGTATCGCCTTGCCTAACTCCTTTTTTGACGTCAATGTTAATATCGTTGTAAAATGGTGATATTTTTCTTGCAAAATTTTTTTTGCAGCTCACGAAGGATCTTTATGAAATGAGTAGGAATTCCTTGACTGTCAAAGGCTTTAATGACTGCTTCAATCCCAGTTGAGTCACAGGCCTTATGTAAATCAATGACTGTGAGACACAGTGGTCTTTGTACTCTCGCGATACTTCTATGAGCCTTGTTATCGTATGAATGTGGTCCATCGTACTAAATCCTTTTCGAAACCCTGCTTCCTCACATGACTGTACTTCGTCCAGTATTCTGTCAATTCTGTTTAAGATGACTGGAGTGAAAAGCTTGTAGACGACAGACTACAAGCAGATTGGGCGATAGTTGCCTATATTGTGTAGGTCACCCTTCTTGAACATCACTACGGTCTTACAGGTTTTCCACTGAGTAGGATCATTGCATTCAGGCAGGCAACGTGTAAAGAGCTGAATCTATGCGTTTACGAGGACTGCGGAAGGTTCATTAGATGTTCTGATCTTATCCTATCCGGACCTGCAGCTGTTCGATGACTGCACTGACTAAATGGCATGTCGGATTTAGAAAGGTAGAGCAGGTGGTACAACATATCCATTCACCTTTAATTTATATAAGCGCAGAAAGACGTGGCTATTAAAGAGATCTGAGTAGCATTCGTGAGTGATTTTTTCCATTGCTTTCTGAACGCTGTAGCTTTTCGCCTGGACGACGAAGTGCATTCGTCTTAGTCTTGCAATCCGCGATGCTTCGGTAGGCTTTGCGAATGCTTTTCTCAGCCTCTGCAGCTTCTACCATTACTTTCTTTTATCGCCTGCCTGCATCTTTCTGCAAGTTCGACGTTAGTTCGCGTTTGCATGCAGCTCTTCGGATTCTACGATGAGCCACCAGTTCGGGTGTTTTTAAAGACAAGCGCCTCTTGGCGACTTTCGCACTCTCTGCTTTCACTGCGCTCACATGAAGATGTTGAATGAGCCGATCGTATTTCTCGTTGGTGTTATCGAGAACGCCTTCTTTCCAACAGCGGCCTAATGAGTTGAGCAATTCTCAGTTTATAGTGGTTTTAGAACTTCGTTTTTTGAATTTAGCGGCTTCTCACCTTTCTGCGAGAAATGAGATCTAGCATGAAATAGGCGATAGAGTGATAGCGTGTAGAATTTTGGGATAACAGCAACATCGACAAAGCAAAACTTCTATTTACTATGATGTGGTCCACTTCGATATGATACTCTCCACTGGGAAACTTCTACGTCTAGAGTTAAGGGTAGCGATAGCTTCTAAAATTGCGAGTTACCATGAATGGTTTTCGTCGTCACGATAAACTCAAATAGCCGCTTATCCTGTTCGTTCTATTTTAATTCGTAGGTCGTAATGTGACGTTCATCTTGGTCCAGTCTTGGCATTGAAATCTCCAGTGATGACCTTGAAGGTCATGTCTCAGCAAGGCTGATGACATCGTGCCTTATTCTTCCTGCTTACATGATCAAGTCTTTTATCGAGGACTCTGATGCAAGTGTACGTGCATTGTAGGTACAGATCGACACCATAGTTCTTCGTGAATCAGGCAGCTTCCATTGGCCTTGAGATTTTAGCAGCCTCTCCGTACTCGGCCTACCCAACCCTGCCGAATTTGGGCTCTTTCGAGGTCAGAGGAATAAGGCCTGTTTCGTTTATTGTTCTTAGCTTGCTCATAACCACATAAAGGGCGCTGTGCTCTAAACGTGGAGGCCGCGTATTTTCACGGGAAACTTGCCCATCTTTCCCGGAGTAGACGTGGAACTTGTTTCTTGAAGGCTACTACTATGCCGTTTGGCGCCATAGTTCCTGATACTTAGTTGCAGACTTTTTGCAGAATTGGTTCGCAGAATACAATCCACATAATCAAGAACACACTCACGCACGCATGCACCTCGTAAATGCAGGAAGTCTGTGCTAAATCGACGCAGCAGAAACAGGTAGTCCATCTCCAAGATTCGCTTTTGTTCCGCGATTAAGCCACTATCAGTCACCTGAGGACGCGCCACATAGCCTAACGGTCCGAGGTTTCTCATATTAGGGTGATACGTGTCGCGTCAATTTTTAATTCCACATTGTTTTCTCTATTTACAACCTTAATTTGTTCTCTTCACACTCATCGTCAGCAAAAGTTTTCGAAAAAAAAAAGTTTTTTTTTCCATTGCTCTTTAAAGATTTCTCCTTCCATATGAGTACCGCAGAACATTAGCCTAGTCGATTCCCTTTTAAAGCTGGAGGCTAGCCGAGCTATGGCATTATCACGTGGATTGGCGGAGAGCATTGAAAAGGGAGTCAAATCAACATCTTCTTTTCTGATGAGGTCCACCTCTTAACACACCGCAAAACGCAGAAACGGTATCTTCTGAAGTGTAGCTGTGATATAATAGTTTAAAATATATAAAAATATAAAAGCTTTAGCGTCAGTGTGAAGCTTGGATTGTTGTATCGTATCCTATCGTCGCGATCCAGAAGAAGACATTAAAAAAGGGATAAAACTCCCGGTATTGATCAATCTCTGAATAATGCGCAGTGCATTCGACGTCATTAAGAATCGTTTGGAGGTGATGTGGATGAGTATCTGGCTTTTACAATGACTCGTAGTAGCCTGACCGACCCCGGAAGGACGGAGGGCTTGGCGAGTCTGAGGCGCTGGGACCGATCCCATGTGCATTGCGGGCGCCTCTGACTACTGCGCCTCACGCTTTCTAAGAGAATACACATCGATATGAAATCGGAAGTTTTCAGGCGGTCTAATGAGAGAAGCTAATGAAAAACATGGAAAAAGAGTTGCGGAATGGAATAGAAGAATAAACAAGTGGCTCCAACCACTGCGCCACATGCGCCCTAACAAAACAAAAGTGATAGTACAAAAAATAAGGATTAGGATTTTCCGATATTGAAATGTAATCTCCAAGGTTTTCATGAAGTTTAGCCTGTCTTTCATATCAAAAACTTTGGACGAAGTATACTTGGTTTACCATACCATGCACCGTCCTGACAAGGATTCGACCGCATGGACAAGAAAACAGTCTATCGATTTTGGAATGCGAGAATCACTCAGTAGTGTCGGATTCACTCGGCATGGCCATTGAACATTTTCCTCGTTGGCAAACTTTTCTTTTCCTAGAGTCAGTTGTTACACGATCCTTTTACTATGGACCACTAATCTTTTATGTTTCCAAATTCACGCAGTTTTGGTCGTTTCATTAGATGAAAATGTGAAATTCTAGGAAAACTCACTTTGAGCACTTAATGTTTTCAGTCACTTGATAGCGAGTCGACAGTGTACCTCTCCCACCACGAAATATTAGTGTAAAGCGAATGTTTTTCAACAAGACTACGATTAGAGTCTGAAAAGTTCTTGTTTCTTCTAGTCTTCTATATCCTAGGAAAACATATACCTTTAATCAAAATAGCTCGAAAACTCACCAGAAAAATAATCATCCACAGCCCTAACCACAAGATGACGTCTGCAAGAGCTGCTCCTTCAATAAGACTCTTTGAAATTAATTTCGCAACATACGAACGTATAGATTAGTCAAATATGAAAACAAAAGAACTCACTTCTGAATCGCCCCAAATAACCGTAAATGACAAGCACCTTAAAAATGTATTGAAATTGGTGAAGAAAGCGAATTTCTATTCTTTCAACCTGCTTTTTATACAAAATGCTTAAGATTTTATTAAGACCTTATTGTAAAATAAGACTTACACTAAAAAATTGACTAGCAACGACAGCAGCCCATGGACGGGAATGTTCATACGTTCGAACGAAAGTGGTTGCGAGAATTCTTTCCACCATGCATACCAGCGCTTAAAATCACTTCATTCTACTTTTATCTTTTTGCTACGCACACTGGGAAACGAAAAAAAACTAAGGATATTTCTTTACCCTCCTTCTTGCTGAATAGTTCTACTCGAAGCCACACAGGTTATGAGGAGCTTGAATTTTGAATGAATGCTAAGTCCTTCCGCGTGCATAGTGCAAGCCAATATTTCATAGCCGTCGGCACTACCTTTTGAAAACTCCTTTCTTGAAAACTCTTGAAGCGTTTTGGATGAATTTCAAAAATTTAAAAATGAACCGCAAGGAGGAGTGTCTTGTCATCACGCGTGACCTGGCGCCATACCTCAAGCTAATCCATGACCTGACAGGCACAGTCCTCGTCCATGTAGTACTCTGTGCGGCTGCTATCCACCAACTAACTTATACTTTGTTAAGTTTTATCTGCGAGGGCAATGAAAATGTTTCGCTGAGTAGATCGCATCTCTGTTTGACCTTTCCAGGCTCTGAAGAAAGAGAAACCCCCGAAACGTCTGCTATTGTATTCCAATTAATTCTATAATAACAACCTCGTGTCTACTTATTGAAATAAAACAGCGAACTGCCTCAGCATCATTTTAATTGTATTTCACATGACCCCAGTCCGTGGAAGGTTGTAGTAGACATTAAAGGAAATACTTCGAAACCGACTTTCCTTGAACCTCGGTGTGCTCTGTGCTAGCTGATAACAACACCGACTTCTGCACGATGTGCGCAATGATACATGTCCGGAAGAAAAACAAGTAGTTATCAACGGACATTATCATTATGTTCACCATCAGCATCGTGTATAAAAGGGCATCACTGAAGGAGTGTGCCTCATTCGAGGAGATGGAACGCTGAAGAAGACCTGACTCGACACGAAGGCGAAGCCGCCGCATCGAGACGAACAAGAAGCGTGGACCATCGACTCGGATCATCGGCTCTGATGAAGACGAAGACGTCGAAACGTTAGCCGATAATAAATGTTATTATCAACCTCGTGTAAGCTCATCAAACAAAGAATACGTATTAAAGGAAATGTTATCATTTTGATTACTTACATGCAGTTTTAAGAACGCCGTAGTAAAACTCTAATTAGTACAGAATTTTTTACAGCTCATTGTTCGAAAACTGCACTCTTTTCCCTTGTTAATGACGTCGCTTATATAACATCAAGCATTAGTCAGGCGGAGAGAATGCTCATCGGCTTGGACAAGGCGGTGAAAAATACGATCTTCGATTTTTAAGCCTTCCAGTTAGATAATTTAGGGTTAGATCACCGGAGGACTTAAAAATAACAAAACGGCGAGTGCTTAAGAGAAGCTGTTCTCTATGCGAATAATCATTTATGTATTAGGCTTTGTCTGCTGATGTTATGGTAGTGCTTGACTGAGTGGAATCCATTTCAATTTGACTCTTCTGGGCTCTGAAGAGAATAGAACTGTCGAAACGTCAGCCGGTGTGTATCGAATACATTTTTGCTATTAACAACCTCGTGTCTGCTCATTGCGAAAACAGTGTGCTGATTAATGCAGAGGTTAAAAAAAAGTCGGTCCTGGGATGGTAGAAGTATTCACTGTCATCAAAATGATAGAAGCGAACAAAAAATTTCCAGCTACAGCAATGATTGAAAATTGGAGACGCCATTGTAGATAGCGGAATTTGGACAATTGGGTTTGCTGTAGAGGTGGTGTCTAAAGCACAAACGATGGACAAGGGCAGTTACAATGCTCTAAAACATGTCACGCGTGAAGCAGGAAGACCCCGAAGTGATGAAAATTTTTTTACAGAATCTAGAAAGGAAATACTTGCTCAGCGAGCCTTAGTGCCATCATTTAGGCTACTACTGGCCGCGACAGAAACAAATTGAGAAATTATTATGGCTCTGTGGGCTTACCACAAAATCGACGGTTTGACTAGTTTTCTTTTTAAATTTCATTTGATCCGTCTTCACGTCTACTGTGCGGATCTCAGCACTTTTCACATTCGATTCGTTTCCTCGCATCCAGTGTTCACAAAGATATACCAACTTTTACGTATAGCTTCGGTTGCTGATTGAGGGCTTTCATTTCATCTTGTATGTCGTAGAATGCTGGTCAAGCAATTTTTCCTGGAGTCCTGAGAGAGCCGGGCGGATGCACTCCAATTAGGCTGCTGAGAGTGAATTTTTCCCAAACAAGTCCGGTACCAAATTTCCAACCCCAGAGGGACGAGAGGCTTGGTTGGCACAGAGCAGAATCGAACTAGTACCGCGTTCGCGATGACAGCCATCACTACCACTGTGTCCGCCCCGTTTGACTACTAACACAAGTAATTACAACGGCAATGATCAACAAGATGTTTTTAATTCTTGCGTTGCTTTTCAGGCAAAATCGATTATTTTCCTCACCAGTAAAACAAAAACGAAGAAAAACTACATTTTGCCACCTTGAAAAGGCATTGCTTCCAAGTGACAACTCACCTGAATAGACGACATAAAGATATAGAATTTGATGAATGATCGATATATAATGATATAATTCTGTGCTGGTTCCATGAACGGCGTGCATTGCAAATTCGAATACGTTGAACACATTGCTTATCGCATAGCCCGCACTCTTGAGGAAAAACAACAAACTGAAAACAAACAAGATTTTCTTTGCTTTCTATATCAGCTCAAGCTTGGCTTATTGCCTAATGTTGAGCGCTTTAAAAAAGAAATCCTGAGAACCTTTAAATAACCTTAGGAGACTCATTTAACACAAAAGCTGTTCAGCACACTACATGAAGTCTATACGTCATTAAAGTTATTAAATACTATTTATCGGATTTATGACCTCGGCGTATTAAATTACCTTCGATTATGAGCTCGGCGTATTAAGTTGCCTTCGATCGTTTGTTCGATGAATTTCAGAAGTCATTGCTGCTTAAGAAGAAACCCATTCTCAAAACGGCAAATCTCCATCTGATCTGCACTGGTTGACGACAACACGCGATGAGTGCATGGTAGCGCTCTAGTGCTGTCATATCGAGATTCCAAGCGAACGTAAGCACGATTAGTATCTGTCTTGTGAATGAAGTGGAAAGACGTCCAGTCTTCCATGCACAGTAAAATCCAAGCACGTAATTCTGGCCACCTCAATATGGATGCGGGTATGGGTTCGCGCATGTCTAATCAAACTTTTTTGTTTCACGAGTCATCGGTCACAACGAAGAAACAAATGAATGGGTATTCTTGATAAGTATTTCAACAGCTTTCTTAACAATCTATGTTTGCTTGTACTCTTGGAGAGCTACTAATGTATTTATGTGTATATAAAGGGAGCTCTCGGCGTTTATCAATCCTTGAGGGACGCACCATGCACTTCATTAAGCGTCGTTAGACGTTATTTAACGCAAAACTGGCCTTTGCAATGAAATGCGGTGATTACCGATGTGTCGAGCCAGTGCTGTCATCCTTCTAAACAGTTCTGGAACCAATTTGCAGACCCTGGAGAGGTCGATGGCTTGGCGGACGGCCATGGGCGCAGAGATCCATTCAATGCGCTTTACAGGGCACCTCCGACCACTGCGCTACACACGGCGCTATAACGGACATCTACATTTGAGCTTGGTAGGCGATCAGTGTGCACTTCTTGCAAGAACAACGGAAACAAATGGCATCACTCCCCCACAGCGTATGGGCATAGAAGTGTTTGGCAGCACAAGTACAAAGAAGCTGAAATTATTATAGGACTATGCCAGAGACCGTAGTGATCCTCCATAGTTAAAAAAGCTAGATTTTAAACGGACGTTGATTTTGTTAAAATGTGCGGTTATTGTTGTTAACCTCATGGACAGTAAGGCAATCGGTACAGAACGGCGATGAAAAATTTGTTTGTCTTGGACGAAAATATGAACTGAACCATAGGCTAGATCTTGTCTGCCACATTTTTATGTCGGGTGTAGTCTTAATCTAAGTTTTCAATTACAAAATTTCATCTAGCTTATCGAAAATGCAAAGACGTTCGTGAAAGTGGGAGCAAGCTCGAGAAATCAAAATTTACTAAGTCACATTCGTCTGGTACCAACAAGCTTCTGGCGAACCATAGCGTCCCCAAACAAGTAAAACAATATTATTTCTGAAGCCGCTAATCACGGTAAACAAGAGTTAAAAGAGCATTAGAGGAAAATCAAAGCAGAGATAGTATTCAAGACCCTAAAGGAAAGGAGGAACACCGAAAACGAAATCAATGGATCAGCTTGTAGCAAAACTAGGACGATCACCCTTCAATGTCTTGAAATATCAGCCTACTATGCACACAGTACAATGATGGAGATGATCTGTTGAGGATTCACATAAGTGGTGACTGTGCTAAGTTGTTCTGCTTTCAACGTGAGTGAAGTCTTCGCATTATGGAGGCACTTGTCCGGGTAGATTGCTGTTAACTTGGCCTTTTCAGGTTACAAAAAAGACGAAATCCGGCGAAACGTCAGCTTTTCCGTCAACAAAAAAGTAAAATAACACCTCTCGTTTTTCAACAAGTATGTTAAAAATTATGGGATCAAAGCCGAGCTTAATAGAAATTCGGTCGTGGGAGTTTCGACTTTTCGACTTGGGAAATCTTATCTTATCATGAAATAACCGAAAACCACCCTTTGGAAAGGTTAACGCCTAACATTTGAGAAACCTGACGAAAAACACACTGGTTTGTATTTTACACAAAACCTCCCAAAATGTGACACCATAGGGTACCGAAGAGAACAAAATGCATACCTGAATACTGGATGGTATGCATTTCGATTCAAAAAATGCACGATGGCCACAATAGCGAATTCACAAAAAGAGAAGCTGTAGGAGACGGTCATAAAGCTATTGATGATCGTCTCGTAATAAACAGGACAGACGGAACTCATCGGCTATTAATGGTGGTTAACTGTAAAACGACATTAAGAAAGGAGTTTAATGAAACTATGGAAATAACGTCCAGTGCTTATAGATGGGCGAGTGACATAAGAAATTTTGGAAAGTGAAAAAAAACATACAACAATAGTTCTATGCAAAAAAGCAAAGCAATTTTCTCTTAAGCTATACCAGAAACCCATTCATACTATTGCTGTTCCTAATCATCGTAGTGGAAATTCTTTATTCAACTTCATGAAGAAAGAACAAAGCTCATCATTTAAAGCAAAACTTGAAATCATTTCGAAAAGTCCCATGTGGGAATCTATGAATAAAATTCTAATCGACTCTTCAATTCTAATTAGTAACGCTGTAGACGAGAGCATAATTACAAGGGCGGAGCTTTTTCCAAGTTCGGCTGTGGACGAAAATGTCGAACTGCTCCTCAGTTTGGGAGGCGGTGCAAATGAATTCAGTAGGTAGGATTTTTTTCTCATTTTTCGTTAAAGATAAATTATTCTTTTTTAAGGTGTTTCCATTTCATTTTCAATGTCACTAGTAGCCTAACGCGATCCTTGAACAGCTGTCAACAATTTGCGACCAAGCTTCGTAAACGACAACAACGAATTTTGCAACTATTTGACCTACCACAAAAGAACGGAAGGCGAACCGACTTCTGAGCAGTCACTTCATTTACTTATTCATTTATTATGGTAACTCTTCATTTGCTACCTACTATAACTTTTTAAGACAGCGTATGACGTGAAATACAACGGCAACAATGTTGAGATATTCGCAATACTCGGTGTTTCCTCTGCTAGTTTTCCACCTAAAGCTGTCATCAGCAATCGTCCGTCAGCGCGACAAATCTGGGGAGCACAAATCAGCATTGAACCAATTAAGATTAATGGATTAATGGATAATGATGGATAGTGGATTAACAGATGGATGAGTTAATGAGAGTTAATAGAAATGAATGACGATTAACCAAAATTGTCGATTGTCGCTAACTGTGTGGTCCTTCGCAATCGATTAAGTCGAATCCACCGATGTCGAACATCACGCGAATCTAGTAAACCACCCAATAGAGTTTTATACAGAAGATAGCTTTAAGTGATTGTCATTAAAAGTTTCTTTGTCACCTTGAAGACAGTGTAGCCCGCGACATGAGTACTTTGCTGACTTTCATACGATAATGTAGGGCTTTGTAAGCCGATTTTCGTTGGATCTCGGTATTAATAATAGTAGGTGGTTCGGAAATTTATGGCTGATTCCAATCTGCGTTTTCAACGTGGTATACCTCAACTCAGAAAAACTTTAAAAAAAGACTGTTATCAAAACGTAGACATTTCTGCTAATGAGAGGAAGTATACTGGTTGTATAAAGTTCCACAATTGAGGCGCAAAAGTTCGCCGAGATGTCTGAAAAGAAGAGGTCTGACCAGTATTACGGACAAGGCAGAGTTTAGTAGCTTAGCTTATCCAACTTCTACAGCGCTTGTTGTACAGCATGTTGTGGTGCGTTGCCGTGGAGAACGACCGTTCCCGTTCTGTTGCCCATTGAGAGGGAAGCGACGAAGTTCTTGGTGCATTTCGTTGATTTACTGAACTTATTCTTCTGGCACAATGATTTTACATTAATTGACGATATTTTGGTAGACCAAACGAGCAACAAAGCACCAGACCGTCAACGTGACTCCCTTTTGGTACAATTTAGTTTTGGGAAGTGCTTTAAAGCTTTGTCGCAGTGCAACCACGTAACTGATCATCATTGGTTTTCGTTATGTATCCATTTTTTTTGTCGCATATCACAACACGATTGTGAAACAGGTTCCGGTTATACAGAGGAATCGCAGATGATACCTCGAAACGATGACTTTGTCAATTTCCGCAGAAATTGTACAGTATCCATTTGTCGGGTTTCCTTGACTTTCGAGCTGTTTTTTATGCTCAGAAACAGTTTGCATGTTTATACTGAGTTTTTTTCCAAGTTTTAGAACAGCTGTACCTTCACCGCTTTTCAACAAACTTTCGGTGTCGTCTATATTAGAACGACGTCTGCGGCCTCTTCGACTCCATCTTTGACGTCGAATTAGCTGCGGCTAAATTTCTGCAAGAAATGCCCTATGCAACCGCTAAGGATTCCTTGGTGATATAAAGTTTCTGGTCGTTCGCTATACGCCCATCCAATTACGAAATAGTGGAAGCCAATTGGTTCAAATTGTTGTTCTGAAAACTAAAATTTTAGGCTTTGAAATATGTCAAATGCACAACTTATATCAGAACTCAATCACCCACAGCAAAAGCGCGTGAACAGACTTTTACCTTAATGCATAACATTGTGGCTTTGGAGCGATAAAACGCTGAAGAATAAGGCTCTTAGCGCGGTTTAATCTCGAAGGGATGTACCGTGAATTCGACTTGGTAAAACATCGTTTAGAGGGGACTGAATGCATACTAGCCTTTATAATGACTCGCGATGGACCACGATGTATGGAGCCAATGCTGCCATCTTTCCAAACAAGTCCGGTACCAATTTGCCCAGTATGCGCTCAGCTGGACTCCATGCCGATTTGTGCTACCTAAATCAGTCCCGTTGATGGGTGATTGCTGATGTCATTGACCGATAGAACTAGGTGGGAGAGTGGCAAAACGAAAGACCCGTATGAAGTGGTGGCGAACGCGTTGGCCCTCCGAAAGGGTAGTAGCGTGTTCGACGCCCAACGCGGACACCTGCGGTACGGAGTTTCAGAAATATTTCAGTATTACTATGGGTGAATTCCTCATAGTTCTTTATTTGTACCATGTGATAATAAAAACCTATGCATTAATAAAGAATAGAAATATAATTCAGTTAGACTTTACTCATTAGCCGTTGCTGGTTCTTTTATGGCCAGTGATTTACTTAATTATTTCTTTTATATTTTTACGATTGAGTGAAATCATTTTCTCGTTTGCAGTAAATTTTGCTTTATGTGTGTTAGTAGCTAACCGAACAACGTTCCAAATAGATTTGCCTTTGAGGAAAAATTTCACATTTTACCAGAGGGCGCTGGGCTGTCAGCGAAACCCGTAGCCTCAGTATCACCTGTATCACCTGTAGTCCCGTTGATCGTCGAGTGACTCGAGCAGGCGCCAGTAAATACTCCATTTTTCCCGGTCGCGTGCAAGAGTAGCCCAGTGGGTTCTGCTCCGTCTAGGAACTCGTCGAGCATCATATCTTTTTTCTAGGCTCTTTGTGAGGAATTCTGACCATCGGGTTGGTGATCTTCTTGCAGTACGTTTGACATCTCGAAGAATCCAGTAACTAACGGCTCTTGTCCATTGGTTGTCATTCATACGCATTATGTGCCCATCTTATCTTCGACTGTTTGATGTATAGAACGGTATCTTTAATTTTTGATCGTTGACGTAGGTCGGAGCTTCGCATCCCATTCCTTAGATCTGTGAAACGGGATATTCCTAGCATCGCCCTTTGACTGCGCGTTCGACAACGCTGAGTGATCTTTCATCCTGCTTTAGTAACCTTCCCAGTGGAAGACCAGCAAGAAGGAGTTATTGTTCAAGAAGGGCGACCTACACGATATTGGCAACTATCGCCCTATCTGCTTGCTGCCTTTCTTCTACAAACTTTTCACTCGAGTCATCCTGAACAGGATTGACAGAACACTGGCCAAAGGACAGCCGTGCGAGCAAGCAGGGTTTCGAAAAGGATTTAGTACGATGGACCACATTCACACGTTAACAAGGCTCATTGAAGTATCGAGAGAGTACAAAAGACCGAGAGTAGCCTCAGTAGCACTTTAATACCTCAGTTGCTCTTACCGAGGCTCATAAACCAGCTTTTCAGTCTTAGGATGCCTTCAGAAAGCACCCGTTAACGGGAATGATCACAACAACATCAACCCTAGAAAAGGATAGTCGCGGGTGTGAAGCCCAGGTGAGGTTCCGGGTTTTGGTCATATCTCATCATTCTTGCTGTTGTACTTTACACATTAAATTCTTCTATGAAAAAAGATAACCAAAAAGAAATAAATGTTTAAGCATTGTAATTCCCACGACCGACTTTTTATTAACCTCGGCATTGATCAAGTAATTCTTTAAAATCTTGTTGAGCAAACGCGAGGTGTTATTTTATTCTTTGTTTACGCACACGTTGACGTTTCGTCGGATTTCGTCTTCCTCAGAACTTGAAAAGGTCAAGTTAACTGCAATCGGCCGAACACCTCCATAACCAAACAGAGAAAACGCTAAACCAAGATTTCAATCACATTGAACACAGAATAGCTTCATCGCATAGTCGCCGCTTTCTATGAGTCCCCCACTAGATATGTCACGTGGAGACCAACCGCACAGTTTACATGGAAGCGCAATGTGCCTCTCACATCAAAACAGCAGTCCTAAATACTGCTCCATATCACGCGTGATAAGGAGGCATTCCTCCATGCGGTTCATTTTCGGATTCTTAAAATTAAACTAGAATGCTCCAAGAATTTTACGCGCTTGTGTTTTCGATCCTCGCACAGCAGTCGAAACACAAGCGCGTAAAATTCCTGAAGCATTCTGGATTATTTCCAAGAATCCGAAAATGAACTGCAGAAATGAATACCTCATTATCATGTGTGATATCGAGCAGTATTTAAGACTACTGCTTTGATGTGAGAGGCACATTACGTTTCCATGAAAACTCTGTGCGGTTGGTCTCCGCGTGACATGTCTAGTGGAGGACTCATAGAAAGCGGTAAGTGTGCGAGGGCTCCGTGTTCAATGTGATTGAAATCTTGGATTAGCGTTTCTCTGTTTGGTTATGAAGGTGTTTGGCTGAGTAGATTGCAGTAAACTTGACCTTTCCAAGTTTTGAGGAACGCGAAATCCGACGAAACGTCAGCTTGTGCGTAAACAAAGAATAACATTTAAGCATTGTAATTTCAACGTACTCTCTTTTTCATTTATTGTATTTTTTTTCAAGGTAGTGTATAACAAGAAATATATATTCAATGATCCTGAGTTATTTGCAAGACTGCGAACCGCAGCTGTCAGCGGTGGAGATCGAGTCCATTTTGCACTTTCCGCAGGCTAACGTGTTCATCACCACACCATGCGAGTCCTTCGTTTGGTCTTTCTCTCGGCCTGTTTAAAGGGTGCAATCTGCAATCATCCGTCGACGGGATTGATCTAGGAACCACAGATCGGCATTGAACCCAGTTAGTGAAAAAAATTAAAAAGCATAGGCCATAAATGAAAAGTGAGTACATTGTGATTTATACTACAGCTTGCGCTCAGCTGGTCTCGATGCCGTTTTGTGCTACCCAGATCAGTCCCGTTGATGGGTAATTGCTGATGGCACTGATCGATAGAAGTAGCTGAGAGAGAGGCAAAACGAAAGATCCGTATGAAGTGGTGGCGAACGCATTAGCCCTCCGAAAGGGTAATAGCGTGCTCGACGCCCAACGCAGACACCTTCGATACGGAGTTTTGGAAATATTTCGGTATTACTATAGATGAATTCCTTATAGTTATTTATCTGTTTCATGTGATAATAGAAACCTATGCATTAATAGAGATTAGAAACATAATTCGCTTAAACTTTACTAATTAGTCACTTTACAATCAGTCGTTGCTGGTTCTTTTATTGCCAGTGATTTACTTAATTATTTTTTTAATATTTTTACGGTTTAGTGAAATGATTTTCTCGCTTGCAGTGAATATTGCTTTCTGTTCACAAGAAGCCATCGACACAACGTTGCAAACAGATATTTGCCTTTGAGGTAAAATTTCACTTTTTGCCAGAGGACGCTGAGCTATCAGCAAAACTCTTAAACACAGTAGGACTTCTTTGAAGCTTCAATTGTTCTTACCAAGGCTTAGTTTTTTAGTCTCAGGATACCTTCAAAAACCACACGTTAATAAAAATTATCTGGAGACCAGGTCAAACCTCTCAAAGGGTAATTACGGGTACGATGCCCAGGTGAAGTTCCGTGTTTTGCTCATATCTCAGCATCTTTGCTGTTGTACTTCATATTAAATTCCTTCATTAAAAAACGTCAGCCAAAAAAAGAAAGTTCATGCATTGTAGTTTTAATGTAGTCACTTTTTCATTTACTGCATATTCGTTTTCAAGACAGGGTATGAAAGGATAGCTCTCTAAGCTCTCGGCGTTGATCAATCCCTGAGGAATGCCCCATGCATTCGACTTCATTAAGTATCGTTGGAGGTGATTGAATGCATATCTGGCCTTTACAATGACTCGCGGTGGCCTGCCGATGTATCGAGCCAGTGCTGCTATTCTCCTAGACAAGTCTGATACCAATTTGCCGACCCCGGAGGGATGAAAGGCTTGGTGGGTCATGGGCGCAGGGATGCGTGTGTGTCACAGTGGCGCCTCCAATCACTGCGCCACACGTGCCCCAAGACAGGGTATTACATGAAATATATCCACAATTGTGCTAAGATAATTTTAACTTATCATTTATTGCCTACTCTGTTTACCGGCCAAGCAAGAAATATTGAATAAGAAGGAAACCCAAAAAGTGATGAGACTACCACCGTCTCCTTTTCCCAGAGGGTTTTTAAACAGCGTGACCCTAACGTGGAAGTTGATATGAAATTGTGCATGTTTTCGGACGACGTTCTCAAAGGCCTAAATCACTATCGCGGTATAAAGTTGGCCTCTAACCTCACAGCCGCACAGAAATGTAGTCTGCGAAAAATTAGATTTAATTAATTCAAAGACCATTAGACTATCAGTTAGTGATAAGGGAGGAGAATTTGTAGTTATTCCTCGCCAGATGGATGCTGAGATAATAGAGGAACATCTTGGTGATGCTATCATCTAATGCCCATCCTTTGAAAAGGAATACAAAAGGCAATACCGAAAGTTAAATAAGCAATGGGTCAGCGTGGCATAGGCTGCAGGATTAAAATCATCGGTTATTTCACACCTTAAAATCAATAAACCAACATGTCCCGTCCTTTATCTACTTATTAAAACACATAAGTTGGTACACCCGATGATCTTGCGTCAACCAATCCGTCATCACTTAAGGTTAGACCCATCATCAGCTGTGTAGACGGGCCAACGGATTGAATACGGTTTTTAAGGCTACTATTTATTCAGTTGCTTAACAACATTCCTGCTCACCTCACGAACACCCAAATGTTCCAAGAACGTCCACGTAACGCGTCTCCTAATAACGTGTACGTGATCGAGTCTTTCGATGTTTCTGCGCTCTCCACCAACGTGTCGAATGACTCCGCAATGCAAGCCATCCACGAACTACTTGTTGAACATGAAGGAAGAATAAAAATGTATGGCTTCTCCATACAGCAGCTTATGGCTTTCTTAAAGGAATGCCTAAACAGCTCGATATTCAGATGGTCTGAGGAACATTACGCGCAAGTGAGAAGGTTGGCAATGGGACAGCGGTTGGCACCAAGTCTTGCTATCGCGTTCTTGTCTAGAAAAGAAGTCCCGGTTATCGACTTCCAGCCGCTACTCTGCTGCAGATACATAGACGGCTGTTCTGACATTTTCTCTATTCAAGAGGAGATGGAAAGAACAGTCTGAGTATACTAAGTTAACCCGGAAGAAACCGAACAAAAACTAGCTTCCGTTTCTAAACGCTCAAATAAACCTATCACGTAGCGGTAACATGAAAAGTGGTACCGAAAACCAAGCAACAAGAACATCCTGGTTTATTTCCTTTCCTCCCACCTTTCACACAAAAAGGACGCTTGTGGGAGACATGTTTCGAACAACCACCTTTGCGTGTACAACTAGGAGACTAGAAGAAGAATCGTGCGACTTGGCTCGGCACATAGCCATCTCCAATGGCTACGAAATAGTTACCGCACGAGATAAGTTTAGAAGGAGAGCGACGCGTCCAAGCAAAACACTTGGAGAAAAAACAGTCCCGTTTATCTTGCTCGTTATTAGCGATGAAGTAAGCGCAGCTATTAAACGATGCTTAAGAATGGAAGGTCTAGAGGAGTCGGTAACGATAATTGAAATACTACCGAGTACTCTACGTCGCCAATTAGTTCGCAATCGTCTGTATTGTATGACCTTCTATGCAAAACAACAAATCACGCAATTTGCCCTTACCGCAGGGACGGTGATTGCATGCTGACCTCCCAATACATCGAGCCAGTCCTGCCATCCTCCCAGGCAAATCTAGTACCAATCAGCTGACTTCGGAGGGGTAGTAGGCTTTGGTGTGTCATAGACACGAGGGGCGATTCCACGCGTGTGTTACAGTGCGCCTCTGTCCACTGTGCCACACGCGCATGCCTCTGTACGCAAATATTTATCGCGGAGTGCTAGTCATTTGTTTGAAATAGTGTTGAATAAAAAAATAATAAATTAATAAAAAAAATAAAAAGGAAATTAAAAAAAGAAAGGGAAAATAGTGGACGGATGTCTTCTATTGACTAAATCGATCTACAATCACGAACGTCACGTGGGTGGTTAATGATATTCAGCCGTATACCGCAAAAAAAACTTCAAACTGATGCGGAATGATTGCCAGCTACTCGAGTCACAATAATTTAAATTAAAATTTATCACTGCAGTAATAGCAGGCGATTTTCTAACTCTTAGTCCTTCGTAATTTTTCATATTGAAGGCCTTCAAATCCTTCGAACTGGAAACAATCCGGTTCCAAGAAAATGAATGAATGAACGGAATTCTGCCAGCATTATTGTGCGTTTTAAAGCGTAGTCGTATAAATATTTTGAGGCCCAACTTTTCCTTAACTTCGATATAACAAATCAACATGCGTTTAGATTGCTGAAGATCACACGAGGTTGACAAATAAATTTCATTCGACTAACGTCTCCATGTCTTCGTCTTCGTCAGAGCAGATGATCCGAGTCAATGGTCCACAGTTGCTCGTCTACTCGATGTTGCACCTTCGTCTTCGTATCGAGTCGGATCATCCCCAGTGTAGTATCACTGGAAAGACGGAACGTCAGCTAAAGTTGTATTGTACTGTGTTTTTCTATGGAAGTAAGTGTATGCTGTATGACAACCTCGCGATTGCTGAACAAGAAAACGACGCATTCATATTCCAGTGCTGAAGTTAATAGAAAGTCGATCCTGGTAACTTAACTAGGTCGCTGCTTTGCCCTTTTCTCTAACCTCGGGAAGTGCAACCCAGTTAGTTCGAAATCGAGCTGATGTTCCGAGGTTTGCTCATATCTCATCATCCTTGTAGTAAACTTATATATTTTTTCAACCTTTTCTTATACTAAGGCCTATTCAATAAAAACTATGCAAGCTGAATGGGGCATTAAGGCCATACATCCATGAAATGTATGAGTGTATAAATGATTGCAGCACTGGCTCGATACATTGGCCGGCCACCGCGAGTCATTGTAAAGGCCAGATATGCATTCAATCACCTCCAACGATACTTATTGAAGTCGAATGCATGGCGCACCCCTCAGGGACTGATCAACGCCGAGAGCTTCATCCTTTATCCTTTATGAATAATTGCATAAATTTTCTATATGGTATCTGATAGCCCACTTAGTTTACAGATGAAGTTTTTTGTAAACTCATTTTTTGTAGAAAAAAAACTCTAAAAACTGTATGGCGGTGCTGCAACCACTTAGTATTCATTTCTCTCGTCTACTCGATGTTGCACCTTCGTCTTCGTATCGAGTCGGATCATCCCCAGTGTAGTATCACTGGAAAGACGTGTACTCTCCCGGCGATGCTATTTTATACAAGGAGATCGATGTTCATAACAGTGATTGTTCGGTGATAACTACTTGTTTCAGACAGTCCATCTCGCAGAAGGCGATATCACTATCAACTAACACACAACGCAATAATCCCACTGCGAATGGACTGTCTTGATGAAGGAGAATGTATCAAAACGTTAGTCGAATAACAATTATTTATCAGCCGTGTGGGAGCTCAATAATTGAAACATTGGTTGATTTGCCATACGGATACTAAAGGAAAGCCGGTTTCGAAATATTGTTATTACGCTCTGTGCTAACACATAATGTCACCGACTTCTGAAGGATGAAAACGGGAAAACAAGTTGTTATCGTGTCGGACAGTCGTTGTAACCAATACCCAGCACCCTGTATAGAAGACCGTCAACAGGTGAGTATGGCTCATGCGAGAGATGCTTCTCGAAGAAAAGTCTCACTCTATACAAGGACCAAGACGCCATATCGGGAAGACGAACAACTGCGAAGCATCGACTCGGCTCTGTTGAAGGCAGAGACGTCAAAACGTAGCCGAATAAAAGTTATATAACAACCTCGTCTAAGCTCAACAATTTAAACACATACAGTCCTACAGATCTCTACTAAAGCAACATGACATACGAAAATCGTCTTTTATTCTTTTTCCCTCAGTCAAATGATTGTTAAAGAAAGGAGAAGAAAGGAAAGAAAGGGTTGTCGGCTATAGCGCTTAACGTCAAATCACAGAAAAATCTTAGCACAAATTTGTTTCAACGTTCTTTAACTCTTTTTTCGATGGCCAAAGTACAAAAAGCAGCGTTAGAAGGAGAGCGTTAACGCAGGGATAAAACGTAAATCACACTAGGCTTAAAATTTTCTGAGCATGATTTCCTAAAAAAACGGCAGGTGAATTAGCTTGAGTTGCCGAGTATAAAAAGGGTCGATAAATTATGTATAATAAATAAAGCACCTGCGGTCCGGAGTTTTGCCAATATCTTAGCATCATCGTGGTTAAGTCACACATAATAACCTGCTCAGAAAAGTTGTAATAGGCAGCAAATAAAAAAGTTAACAAATGTATGATATAGTTGTCGTAATTACTATTATTTACCAAATGAAATCAAGCACAGTGGTTAGCAGTGCTCTGCAATACACACACATGGTCCTTGGTTCGACCTTCCTCACTGGTTCGAAACCATACCATGCTAACTTGTCGTATTGATAGAATGGTAACAGATCTATCCGGGAGCGTATGAAACGATGACTGGATGTCTCCATTATGAGCGGTATCGAATTCATGATGCGTCCTTAGAGATTTATTAAAGGGCAAGCACTTTACCGTTTGCACTTTTTCTCACTATCATTAGAGAGCTTTGATAACTGACAGTGAATTTTTTTGATATTCTTGTTGGCAAATAGGTGCTAATTTGCCCTTTACTGACGTAAAAATCGGCTGTTTCGTCGGATTTCGTTCTTCTCAGGACTTGGAAGGGTCAGGTTAACTGCAATCTACCCAGCACAACACCTCCATATCCAAACAGGGAAAGTGCTAAACCCAGATTTTAACAGCACTGAGAGCAAAACAACTTCTTAGCACATCTCACTCGCACACAGTAAATGATGCAGTTGCTGTGCTTACACTCTGAACCCATATCTATTAAATTTTTATTCACCAGTTGTCGAAATCACTTATAGCGCTCAGTTTGTCACGATTAATGTAATATTACATAGCGTCAAATGTCTTCCGAAAGCAAGTCAATTTAATGACGAGTCGCGTTAACTGAACAGAACAGTCCTTTTCTAGGAAATAAGATTGTCACTTATCAGTAAGACACTAAACAAACAACAATGGTAATCATAAGTCCAAGAGATCGCTTACAAATGGAATTTGTTCTTCCACTCTAAAGCAAAAATGTTAGCCTTAGGCTATCGGTCGATAAATGCTGACGATAAAATGTTAAACTTAGAGTCATTAAGGTTAACGATAATACTCTTTAGTATCGAACGAGAGGGTTAACAACGAGTTTTTGATGACAGAAGAAAAAATGCTGGAAATATAATGGAAGTTTCATCGATTATGCTTTAGCGAAGGAAAGTGATTTGTTAGAAGGGAAACTGTTACACTTATCGCTAAGGAAGCCAGGAAATAGGAGGTTACTGCGAAATGGACTATTTGGAACAATTGACTAGCATTCCGTGATAAATATTTACACAAAGAGGCAAGGACGCGTGTGGCGCAGTGGTCCGAGGCGCCTTGCAACACACACGTGGAATCGATTCCCGCGTCCATGGCCCACCAAAGCCTTCTATCTCTCCAGGGTCGGCTAATTGGTACCAGATTTGTAAGGGAGAATAGCAGCACTGGCACAATATATCGGTGAGCCGTCGCGAGTCATTGTAACGGTCAGCTATGCATTCAGTCACCTCCAAACGATGATTAATGAAGTCGAATGCTCGGCACATTCCTCAGGGACTGATCAACGCCGAGACTTTTATCCTTTTATCCTTTTATCTGCAATAGATGACGTCAAACCGAGCCACCAAACGTCTAGGGATGAATACATTAGCGAAACGGTACACCACTCTGTGTCCGTATAAAAGAACACCTAGTAGTAAACTGAAAATGAATCCAAAGGCTTCACTAAGCTCGCATAGGACACATAGATATGACGGAGGAGGTTTTTGAGAAAAGTAACCATTCTGGCACAGGAATCGAAATCTCCGGGGGTTAAAGGTCTGAAACCCTTCTGATTAAATTCCAAAAGTATAAAGATGAGCTGAAGAGAATAGTGTTGTTTGTCCATGCTTCATCTCAGTACTGTAAAAGGCCGGTTTTTGATTTGAGTCGTGAACATTCCTCATCCATATGGACCGCCGGCCGCTCGGTTTGCATGAAATAAGTAAGAAACTTATGAGGAACAAAGCGGTGAGTGTTTAAAATAAGCTGTGTAGACGGCCCAACGGATGGAATACGGTTTTTAAGGCTAATACTTATTCTGTTGCTTAACAACATTCCTGCTCACCTTACGAACACCCAGATGTTCTTAAAGCATCTACGTAAAGCGTCTCCTAATAACGCGTGCGTGATGAAATCGTTCGACCTTACCGCGCTGTACACGAACGTATCGAATGACGCGGCAACGCAAGCCATCTTCGGGCTTCCTGTTGAACATGAAAGAAAAATAAATATGCATGCCTTGCCCATCTAGCCTATAATGACTCTCTTAAAGGAGTTCTGGAAAATATTTCGGGTAAATAAGTGGATTGATAATGGGACAGCGACTGGCACCAAACCTTGCCATAGTGTTATATCTTGGATGGAGGCCACTGTTCTCGATGTCCGGCCGCTACTCTACTGCAGATATGTAGACGATTGGTTTGTCGTCTTCTTTACGCAGTAGGAGATGGGCAAATGCGTTAAATTATTGAACGAGCAGTCTGAGTATACTAAGTTAACCCGGAAGAAACCGAACAAAAACTAGCTTCCGTTTCTAAACGCTCAAATAAACCTATCACGTAGCGGTAACATGAAAAGTGGTACCGAAAACCAAGCAACAAGAACATCCTGGTTTATTTCCTTTCCTCCCACCTTTCACACAAAAAGGACGCTTGTGGGAGACATGTTTCGAACAACCACCTTTGCGTGTACAACTAGGAGACTAGAAGAAGAATCGTGCGACTTGGCTCGGCACATAGCCATCTCCAATGGCTACGAAATAGTTACCGCACGAGATAAGTTTAGAAGGAGAGCGACGCGTCCAAGCAAAACACTTGGAGAAAAAACAGTCCCGTTTATCTTGCTCGTTATTAGCGATGAAGTAAGCGCAGCTATTAAACGATGCTTAAGAATGGAAGGTCTAGAGGAGTCGGTAACGATAATTGAAATACTACCGAGTACTCTACGTCGCCAATTAGTTCGCAATCGTCTGTATTGTATGACCTTCTATGCAAAACAACAAATCACGCAATTTGCCCTTACCGCAGGGACGGTGATTGCATGAGTTCACATACGATATACCTGATCTCTTGTAATAATTGCGGAGATGAATATCTTGGCGAAACGGGCAGACCTTCATGTATCCGTATAAAACGACACCTAGATGACAAACGAATGCTAAGGCAAGGTACCCCACTGGGCACACATAGGATACAAAAGCGTAGCCGAGGCGATTTTGAAGTGAAAGCCAATATCCTGGCACAGGAGACTAAAACACCAGCGCGAAGACTTCTTGAGGCTTTTTGGATAATTGCCAAAACCCTACAATGAATGGTAGGGATGAATGCCCAGAGGTCATACGCGACCTGAACCCGTACGTTCGCATCAATTTCTGATGTGGGATGGTGCAGTCATCAACCATGTGCCACTATAATCAGCTGTTCTAACCTTCCTCATTAGAAGTCATGTAAAAAAGCGGTGAGTTTTTTGAGAAGTTGTTGATCATGTAATTGCCATAGAGATTGTCGTCTTTTTGTAAGTGTTATTGAAGCGTTTGGTGTAGTAAATTGTATATTAGTATGCACTTCCAGGTTCTGAGGAAGGAGGTGCTGCTGTAACGTCAGCTAAAGTTGTATTGTATTGTGTGTTTTTCTATGGAAGTAAATGTATGCTGTATGACAACCTCGCGATTGCTGAACAAGAAAACGACACAATTGATTTTGGAAAACTTCAGAAAACAGTAGGAGTGGACTTAGGTACCAATTGAAATAATACGAATACGACTACGTAATGCGAAATAATCTCACTACAAAGTTGCTGTCGTAGTCCGCGTTCGTCTAGCGTATCGGAGTAACTTTGTATTTCCATCCTTCATCATCTGGTGATCTAATTTTCATTAAAATCTTTTTTTGTTTTTTTTTGTTTGGCAGTATGTTTCACTAAAGAGTGTGTTTTATTTTCGTATAACTCAAAATTGTATATTCTAAGAATCCCAGGACGTTTCGTAGTCGATTCGTTTCTTCGCATTCATCCATTCTGGTGCCACTTGAGCACTTCCGATTTTTTGTGAATGTAGTTGAATCTACACGAAAAAGCCTAGAAGAGAGACATGGTGCTCGACGAGTCCCTAGAGCGAGCAGAACCCACGGGACTGGTCTCGCACTCAACAGGGAAGATCCTATACCCAACCACCGCTATCCTTTTTTTGGTACATCTTCTAACAGTTCCCAGGATCGACTTCCTCTTAACGTCGGCAGTGGAATATGAATGTGTTCCAAGGATGTGGGATGGTGTAGTCATCAACCATTTGCGACTATAATCAGCTGTTCTAATCTTCCTCATTGGAAGTCACGTAAAAAACGGCTCTGAAGAAGGTGATGCTGCCGAAAGGTTAGCTACTGTTGCATTGCATTGTTTTTGTATGGAAGTAGACTTGCTGTGTGTAACAACCTCGCGATTGCCGAACAAGAAAACGAAGCTGTTTATTTTCAGAATAAATAGTTTATGTAACCGGCTTTATCTACTGTAGTGATGGAAGTGTTTGGTTAGGGACACTATTTCTCAATTTGACCTTTCCAGGTTTCCAGAGGAGAAGTTGAAACCTCCGAACGTCAGTTATTGTGAATGAATAAATGCTGTGATAACAAAGTCGTGTTTGCATATCAAGAAAACAGTGAACTATGCTTCGTTTTGTTCAAGTTCGAGGCTCATAAATGTGTTGAAGACTGTGATCCTGCACTACTTCAGTCTTTGAGCCAAGATCAAAGTCATTGCTGCTAATCGGTGACCGTATTATTGTGAACTGTTCAGAGTCACACAATTACTAGAGGTACACATGCAAATAAAGCTAGAGATTTTCCTATAGTTATGCTACAGTACTCTTCCATTGTTGTTGCAGCTGGATAAAGTGATCGTCGGTATTGTGAGTGCCTAGGATGTCGGTGCCGAGCACGTTAGTGATCTGAAAGCTTGAAGAGCTCAGTTATGGGTTAAGGCTTTCAATGACGTATTTGCAGTAAAAGTGCATGGTAAACAGCATGGTGTTCAGTATGTTTTATTCCTGATTCTCTTTGGCTTAAATAAATTACTCATCCATTTTCATTAATTGAAAAGTTGACGCTTTTTAAATAGTTGTCCCTTCTTCCGAATTTTTGAACCGAATTGCAGATTAGTTGATGAAAGGAAATCATCGAAAGGATCATCGTGAAGGAAAAACCATTGAATCTGTCATTTAAATGGGAAGAAAAAAAAACGAAGGACAGTTGTTAAAGTGGACATGGAGTAAAGGGAGAGTTCGTACCTTCTTCGGCGTTATTTCTGCGTTCCTTTTCAAATGGAATAGGTTACGAAGCCGGCGACAAACTTCCGGTTTTGTTTGTTGGTAGAAGATTGAAAACGGTATACAGAGTTCCGAAATGAGAGCCACCTGTGTACAGAAATGCTTGCTATTTTATTAATTAATTTATTAACAACACTGTTTACAGTGAGGGTATACTGTAACTGCAAATATAACCCATAATTTGATAAAATTCTTTCCTTCGATGGTGTTTTTTTGATGTAGAAAAAGCTATGCAGTAGTTACTATTACTGTGCGGATCCCAGCACTTCTCACATTCGATTGGTTTCCTGGCATCCGATGTTCACGAAGATTTCTCAGCTTTACTTGTGGCTTCAGTTGCTGATTGAGGATTTTCATTCCATCTTGAATGCCGTAAAATGCTGGTCAAGCAATTCCCTCTAGAGTCCTGGGATATCCAAGCTGGAACGTTCCCAATTGTATTACAGAAAATTACTTTTTCCAAGGCATGTCTGGTACCAATTTCCGGACCTCGGAAAGATGAGGGACTTGGTTGACCCGGAGCGGAATCGAATTAGGACCATGCTCGCGATGACGGGCATCACTTTCATTGTGCTGTCAGCCCCACGTTACTATATTACAGTTACCATAAAACTGTATCTACAGTATACCTTGAGAAGTGATTAGACTGTTCCTCTAAAGTGGTTTTGTCGGATTACTGAAATTACAACAATTACTGAACAACAAGGGGTATTTTTCAAAAAACCCAATGATTCATATATCTCTACGCTGTTTAATTTTTCACTTACTGCCTATTATTTTTTCACGTCAGGAAACGATGTGGAATACTACCACACTGATGATGGGACATTTGCAAAACGTAGACCACAGAACAGATGAGAACACGAGATTACCCTTCCAGGGGATTCAGACGCTACCAGCTGGACCACCGATGTCAATGTTTTGCCTCGCTCTCAGCCACTCTTTCACGCGAATGGTGCAATAAACAAAAAAGAATAGATAGAATAAGCAGGAAGAATTTGTATACTTTACTACTTAATTAACTTCTCTTCACAAAAATTATAAGCTCTACACCACATTTTCTACCTGGTTAGCAAGTAATTAGTCGATTTTTCTAGTCGTCGTTGTGAGCCAAAGGATAGTTTGTCTGTTGGTGACTAGCTTCCTACCAAAGCCGTAGTGGGAGATTTCCGATATTTGTGACATTGCCATACATTATGATGAAGCGTTAAGCCATAGAAACAACAGAGTTCAATTTTCTTCGAAGGAAATTGCAATTTGTTTTCGTCGTACATCGGATAGATATCGAGAGATTCTATAATCAGGCCACTCAATGAATTTTCCTCGCTAAGAACACTAGGTGAGGGCACCGTGATGATCCTATTAGCAACAGGCCGTTCAACATTTGTGCTAAAATTCAGCCATCGGCTTGACCATTTCTAAGGAAAAAAAAATTATAAGCTCACTAGTCGAATAATGAAGTAGGAAGTCACATAGTTTGGTGACTCTAGGCATATGGCTTTGCTGAAAGCAGGCTTGACATCGAAAACCTTGTCACCTAATATATCCATAATCGTTACCATTGCATCAAGAAAGACAAGTGGTACGAGCAGCCTGGAAGTAAGGTTAACCAGAAAGAATTACTGAACGTCTTCTTCCTAATTCCTAAAAGGATAAAAGCGTCTAGTTTAGTGATAAATTTGAAAGCCGTTATTTCTTAAGTTTTAAGAGTTTTTAGTGCTACTGATGGATTGGGTACAGAGCATTTGTCAGAGAGGTTATAGGTGCTATGTTACGCAGTTTGAAACGTTGGCTTAGCGAAATTGGCACTTCTAAATAATTTCTTGACGAGAATGTACCTTATAATATAAAATGCAATAAAGAGGAAAAAACAAGCTTGCTTATAAATAAAAAAAAGAGTCCAGCTCTTGGGAAACCCGCGACATGAAAGCGGACGGTTGGAGGTGGAAAGTTCTTCCATTGTAGACTCTACCTCTTTTATCAACCTACGCCGTCGTTAGGAGTTGTGAAGAGCCTTTGAAAAAGCAGATGTCTAGTTGAAAAACTCAGATGAATTCAGCGATGAAGTCGGCAATTCTCACAACATTGGGTGATGTAGTAGTAATGTAACAACTATGTCGATGAATTCTTTGTCTGAGTGGTCTCAGAAAAATCACATCGGATTCTTACGTTTTCACTTGTAATAAAAAGCGTAAGGACCAGTAGAGCACTTGAACTAAACAATGTGGCATCCTACTTTCTTAGAGCTGGAAACATCGAACTTGTTGTAATTTAAATTATAACTTTTCTTCGAAAGAAAACTATCCCAGACCAATGAAACACTTCTCGCACGGTCACCCTACCCATGACTTTGTTTATTGTTAAATATAGTCTTATATCTTGATCAAAGTCTTCTCTCTCTTATAAAAAGATTTTTTCCGGCACTCCAGTTGAGCAAATAAAAATTGGTAATGATTTTGCTGTAATGACTGCTTGGAGATCATGTAGTGGGTTTCATAGACGTCATCACCCTAGTAACAGTCCACGGTAATAAACGACACAAGCGAGGAAACAAAGTGAGAAACTAGTGGAAATTTTGCCTCGGCACTAGATGCTGTCAAAATATCCAAGTAAGTAGGAATGGAATTTGGAAGGATAACAACGTGTTGTCAGTTCCTAATATCGAAGACGCTTGGCGCAAGCGGAATCGTTGAAGATATGGGATCGTTCAATTTTAAAATGGCATAAATGCGGAGTAGTGTTTACCTCCCTTAGTAATCAGAATGATGCTCTCGTTTCGAAGCTTTTCTTGCTTAGAGACACTTACTAGAGAGTCTGTGCTACCCATGAACAATCGTTTTTCCATTTTTCAACGTCTTTTCTATTTTACAACTACTCAATTCGAATAGTAGGATAAAAGGATAAAGCTCTCGGCGTTGATCAATCTCTGAGGGATGCGCCATGCATTCGATTTAATTAAGTATAGTTGGAAGTGATTGAATGCATATCTGGCCTTTAAAATGACTAGCGGTGGCCGGCCAATGTATCGAGCCAGGGCTGCTATCCTCCCAGGCAAGTCTGGTACCAACTTGCCGACCCCGGAGGGATGGAAGGCTTGGTGAGCCATGGGTGCAGAGATCGATTCCACGTGGGTGTCGCAGTGGTGCCTCCATCCACTCAGCTACACGCGCCCTCTCAACTCGAATAAAAGTTGGAAATTTGGGAAAACTTACTTCAAGCTCTTGATGTTGTCAACTGCTTGATATCGAGTTGAAAGTGAAACTCTTCCACCAAGGAATATTAGTGTGAAACGAATGTTTTTTAATAAAACTGAACTAAGGACCTGAAAAATATTTTCCTTTCTCAAATTTATTATTTTTAGAGAAAAAGACGTTCATATAACGAAAATTTCTGGGAAGCTTACCAGAAGAGTGATTCCCCACAACCCTAACAGCACTATGACGTCTAGAACACCTGTATCTTAAAGATGGTCTTTTTAGAAACAGTTCTGAGAATGCTCGCTAATTCAAAGGAAAAAAAACTGCAGTACAAGAAAAGACAACAATGACACTCACTTTTGAATATCGTCAAATAACAGCAAATAACAATCATCTGAAAGACATATTTAGAAAAATAAACTTTTTGGAGTGAAGTGAATTTTTTTCTTTTTTTTCATTTTTTTCTTTCTTTTTCTTTTTTTTGCCGTTTTCTACTCCACGATCTACTAATAAAAGTTCAGCAACTATATAAGACTTACACTAAAAAGTTGACTGGCTAAAAGAGCAGTCCACGGTCGGCGATGTTCATAAGTCCGAACAAAAGTCGTTGCGATAACTCTTTCTACCATACATAGCACCTCTTAAATCACTTCACACTGTTTTTCTTACAAAAATTTTTGAAAAAAAAACGAGAAATAGAAAAAGAAATGCTATTCTATTTGCAAAACTCAGAACCTCAGATGAGCTTTGGTCCAGCGATTACCCTTTGCGGGACAAATGTGTTATCCACTGTACCATTGAAGCCCTCGCTCTACCTTTCTCTCAGCCACTTTTATGCGTGCCATCAGCAATCAAAAAATAGTAGGCAATAAGTAAAAAATTGAGTACCGCTGTCCTACTTATTTTTGACGAATTTCTTTTGGAGCCGTATAGTTTAAAATATTCAGGCGTGCTTTGCATGACTGTTAAAAGCAATCTTTTGTCAGAAATTACAAATAGGTTGTTCAATTACCTCTCCATTTTTCAGTAAACATCTGCTTTCTTTGAAGAAGAACACAGGGAGTAACAAGTGATATTTATTCAACTATGACAAACCCCCTTCTGGGAGGATAGCAGCACTGGCTCGATACATCGCCAGACTACCGCGAGTCATTGTAAATGCCAGATATGCATTCAATCACCTCCAACAATACTTAATGAAGTCGAATGCATGGCACATCCCTCAGAGAGATCAACGCCGAGAGCTTTATTCTTTTATCCTTTATGACAAACTCCTTAGAAAACTGCATTTTTTCTCATCTGAAAGCACCATGATGATTTGCAGCTAACTCAATCGGATGAACGTTCGGCGTTGATTTCAGAACCAGAACGGACCTTATATCTGCTCCGAGTAATTGCTGGTAAACAGTATGTGGATATTCTCTCTCCTGTGACAGGATGATATATCTTCTGCATAAGCATATCATCTGTATCACTTCCTCTACATTTTTCGAAACATTTTTGTTGGATTCTACCATCTTACAAATATGATTAGTCCACGTCTACTGACCCTTTAGGTCTTGCTAGCCATTGGTTTAATCTGCGCGCACGTAGATATGTTAATACTTATATGACTATTTAAAAGGCGTTTGTGGCTGGCTACAGGTGCTCTACAATAAACAAGTGGCTGCTGGTTCTATCCTCATACAAAACCCACCAAACCTTCAAGACTTCTATCTCTCTGGGATCAGCGAATTTATGCTAAACTTAAATGAGAGGGAAGGAGCAGTGACATCGTTAGCCCACTGCGAGTCACATTATAGGCCAATTTCATCTCTATTGATGTGCGATAAAGTACAATAGACAAAGTATCTCTCGAAAGCTGACTAAAGCTAAAAATTCATCCTTCAACCTTCTTTAGTGTTGTAACCTGCAAATTCATTTGGTCACAGGTCTACAATCAAATAGTGTGCTGTACTATAGCCTGCTGAGTAGAATAGCAGAAGAGTAGAAGAGTAGAAGAGTAGCCATGAACTCGATGCTTCAGAACTTTTCTTGAAGATTCATGGAATAAAACGTGGTGTGCAGCGGATCACAGAACCCACAGGGCTACTGCTGAACGTGATAGGGGCAGATGGTGCTAGGAAAGCGCAGTATTTCTCAACGCCGTTGACCAGGAAGCAAAGGCTCTATTTTTACCCGCCCACACTCTCCTCCAGTCCACATGTGAATGCCTCTGCCCCTCTATCTTCATTATTGTAAGCGGAAACGACTAAACCAGCATTCTAGGAAATTTATTAAAAAATCCTCAAGCAGCTGTCGGAACAACAAGCGAAATGTTTGAAGACCATTGTGAAGGATGAATCAGAGGAAAACGATTCGAATTTCAGTACTGAGATCGGCGCATAAACTAGTGTAGCTATATGCTAGATATTCTACTACGAGCTGCCACATTTTGCATTGTCCGTTGAAAAACAAATTATCATCAGCGGACAATCATTATCAAAAGTAACAGTGCTGTATAGAAAAAACGCCTCCGAGTGAAGTTGACTCAATTGAGCGGCGCTCCACTGAATAAGTTCCGACTCAACACAACGAAGACACCACCCCGAGAAAGCGAATAACTGTAGACCATCGACTTGCAACATCGATGAAGGAAGACGAAGATCCGACTAAAAGCTGTATAAGTAAGCGTGACAATTCAATGAGATTTACTGATTATTCACGTCGAGTTAAATGAAAATCGGTTTAGTTTGTTCTGCAGGTAAAATTTCTGGTATACAAATGACCATTAGAGTAGATAAGGTGACCGCTCACCTGTATACACGACGTAGATATATAAAATTCGGTGAATAATAGATACGTAATAATGAAATTTGTCTTCGGTTCGACTAAAAACTTCCATTACAAACTCGGTTACATTCATCGTGTTGCTTATCGTGTAGCCAAAAATCACCAGAAAAAACAACAAGCTATAAACAGTTTCGTTACTTAAACGATTTCTCACTATACCACATTGTACGTGTCCTTTATTGCCTTCATATCACTATTCGCAAAAAAATCCATTAAACTACAAATGATCCGCAAGAGAAAGAAAAACACAAAAGCTGCTTCTGATGCGACAGATGTTATGATTTTTCTTCTATGTTAACACAACTTCGCAGTTAAATACTGTTCGTTTGTACTATTTACACTATTCTTCCTAGCGGTTTACCGCCTCACATCGTGACAGGTAGGTATTCGTGAGTGTCGGGCTGCAACGTATAGCGGGGAATTCATTCGTCTCCCATGCTGAGAACAAGTCTGGCGTTTCAATCAGAAAACCCAGATAAGGATAAACCAATACCAGAATCCAACTCCGTCTTGGTATCAAACTAGTCGCATGGCGGCAAATCCTTCTATGTTCCACAAGGGAGGTGACTTCTTGTGGTGGTGACCAATTAGGGCAGACTTTGGTTAGTCTAACCTTAGGACTCCAGGCAAATATTAACTAAAGCGGCAAAACTCTGAAAAATGGAGAATGTGCTGAGGCCCGCACAACCACTTAGGACGGACTGTCTAGTATTTATACTACTTATTTACTACCTATTTCTTTTATTTATAACGATCAGTTTAAAAACTGTTTTACTATTTATTTGATTAATAAACATAATCTCGACTTTGTAACCAACTAATTACATGAATCGATGCTTTCTTGGAAAAAGCATATTGATAAAACGGCGGAGCCATCTCTGATCAACATAGAGCGTCGACTACCTGCGGTGAATAAATTTAAGAGCTCAAGCTCAGATATCTCAGGATATCTGAGAAAACTACTTTCGTTCAGCATTCATTGTGTTAATGAAGAAAAAGACAACTGACCGTCTAGCCGCAACCAAACTCACACATGACCCATAAATTCTGGTTAGAAGACACTTTTCGCGTTAACTTTCAAAATTATACGTCTGCGAGCATTGGTGTGTTCGCGCATGTCCCGGTTTTGCTTACACGATAAATGGAATATAACTGAAAATTAAGTGACCGAAGAGTACAGATGATGTCGTTTAGAGTTTTGCTCAGCGAGAATATTCCACGTCTCCTCTTGCATTTCTTGCTAAAAGTAACGGAAACAAGTTGTCCATTCGCTGACTGACCTCCTGTTAGAATGACATTAGGTGAGACGAATACGAGGAGGCTCTATTATCGTGTTCTCTTTTAAAAAACATAAACATGTAATAACTGCGATGACGCTTGAAATTCACTCACGCTAGCATCCGATGGTTAACAAAGGAGTTGATAATTCAAGCGGTAAGTATTATATTTGCGTTTTTGGCTTAGGGTGATTAGAACAAATCGCTGATTAAAAGCGTTATGTAATACCCAAAAGACTGCTCGAAAAATACGATAGTACAGAAGACCATGATACTGATGTCTTCGTGGAAGTGAACTTAGTCGACTTCGATAGCAAAGAGATCTCTAGGAATTTTCTGTCCTCTTATTTAATGGGAAGGAAAGTTTTTAATCGAACTTCAAAAATCGATAATCATGAGTAAACGGATTTCGTTCTGATGCCCCTTTTGCACTGAACGGAATGAATATTTTGAAATGTCTCAGTTATGTACATCTTGTTAGAAAAGTCCACATGACAAATGACTTAGGTGCTCTGCCTTCATTGATTCTACTACGCCTTCTATCCTATCTAACGACGCGGGGACCTGGAGGCGACGTACACAGTAGTTTGTTTTGAAATTAATGCCGGATTTAGACCCTGCGTTGTTAAAGTGGCATATCCCGACCGTCAATAAAGGATAAAGCTCTCGGCGCTGATCAATTCTTGATGGATGCGTCATGCATTCGACCTTATTAAATATCGCTGGATGTGGTTGAATGCATATCTGGCCTTTACATGACTCGCGGTGGCCTGCCGATGTATCGAGCCAGTGTTGCTATTCTCCCAGACAAGTCTGGTACCAACTTGCCGACCCCGGAGGGATGGAAGGCTTGGTGAGCCATGTGCGCAGGAATCGATTCCACGTGGGTGTCGCAGTGGCGCCTCCAACTACTGCGCCACACGCACCCGGCCGTCAATAAGCGTTATTAAATGAAATTGAATTAATTCAACTATATAAAAAATTTACGCACACTTCCGGGTGTTTAACGACGATAAAATCGGTGAAAGCAGTTTCAGCGTCGCCCTCATCTCTAAAGATGTTCTCGAACAAGGATTTGTCACGATGCTTGATAAGAAACCGGTGGTCCGAAGGCGAGAGCTCGATGAGCATAGTAGAGATGGCAGGGGTTGATAGTGTTTTTGAGATGCTTGACCACTTGTTATCGTGACGAAGGGCTGCTCTATTTTTGCTCATCAACGTAGAGTTCAGTCGATGAAGTCTATAGTACATTCTGTCGATTTGATTCAAGTAAATTATTGGCGTATTCATTCCACGTGGACTCATGAAGTCGTACTTCTCCGACGTGGAGCATGCTTACAGCAGTGGGTAGAGGTCTTCTGAAATGCATAAGTAGTCGTTGGTTCGATTCCGCACCTAACTCCACCAAACCTAAAATCGCTCCTGGTTGAAAAAAATGATATCGCAGTTATATGGGAGAAGAGTGGCATTGATTTGATACATCGGTGGGCAACCGCGCGTCATTAAGAAAATAAGCATCAAGTCAAAGTTGATGAAGTCGAATATATAGCAAATCCCTCAAGGATTCAACAACGCAGGTGGAATTATTTTCGATTTTTTAAAATAATCTGCTGTAATTTTTTCAAAATAGGGTTGATAATGCACGAAGAAAATCTAGGGCCGCCCTTCCGGCCTGGTCTGAGGTCTACATTTTCCAAATATCTCAGTATCATTGTGGTTGGTCTCGGACAATTGTGAAAATCTTTGCTAGCACCAAACTCTTCATTTCATCGTCGTCAAAGACGAAAGTACTTCTGTGGGGTGCCCCATCTTATAGATCTAATTCGCCACGACGACTTTTTCAAAGTAGCGTTTCACTAAGCGTTAACACTTCATTGGTTCTTGATACTAATTTGGTACATGAATCGCCCGTCCTCAATGGTGGTGCGGACTCTAGCATAATCTACATTTTTCGGAGATTTGCTGGTTAAGCCATTATGGTTTCCTGGAGCTCCGAGGTCAGCATGACCAAAGTCTGCACCAGGTCTTCACCACAAGTAGTCGCAGCCATTGTGGAACAGAGGAAGATTTGCCACAATGCGACTATGATAGCAAAACGGTGGTGGATCCTGGCACTGATTTACTCTCACCTAGGCTTTCTGATAGAAACGTCGGACTAATTTTCAGCTTGGGAGACCATGCCGGGAAGACGAATCTCCCTGTACATCGAAGTCCGACACCCAGGAATACCTCCCAGCCACAATGAGGCGGTAAACCGTTGGGAAATTCATAGGCCCTACATCTCTTTAATGTTTCGCGGCATTTGCAATGCCCACATTCCAGTTGCAATTCGTAGAAGCAGATATATAAAAGTAGGACGCATGTGGCGCAGTGGTTGGAGGCGTCACTGCAACGCGCACATGGAATCGTTTCCTGCGCCCATGGCCCACCAAGCCTTCCATCCCTCCGGGGTCGGCAAATTCGTACCAGACTTGTCTGGGAGGATAGCAGCACTGACTCGATACATCAGCAGGCCACGGCGAGTCATTGTAAAGGCCAAATATGCATTCAATCACCTCCACGATACTTAATGAAGTCAAATGCATGGCGCATCCCTCAGGGATTGATCAACGCCGAGAGCTTTATCCTTTATATAAAAGTATGGCATTCAGAAAGGATATTATTGCTCAAGAAAATCCAGAAAATGTACCAGATTGAGCACTGATTTCCGATTAATTCTTTAATCAGTGAGATCAAGTATAGCAAGAAGGTAGAGTGGATGTGTGACCAAATCCGATGAAGAATCGCATTAGCTTCAAACACACTCTGGGACGACTACCATGACCGCCGCCAAACTTCGTCACAAAACTTTTAGAAAAATCAAAGATTCTCCAAAATGAGTAATCGACTAGGGTGCTCTTCGTATAAATGGATGTTTTGTTCGGATTGCTCTCTCAAAAAGGTGCGTGTAGCGCGGTGGTAGGAGGCGCCCTGCGTCCCAGACTCAGCCGGCCTTCTATCCCTCCGGAGTCCTTAAATTGGTACCAGACTTGTCTTGGAGGATAGCAGCACTGACTCCATACATCAGCATGCCACTGCAACTCATTGTAAAGACAAGATGTGCATTCGACCACTTCCAAAAGATGTTTAATGCAGTCAGATGCATGGCGCATTCCTCAGAGATTGTTCAAAGCCCAGAGCTTTTCGTGTTTATTTTACACTCTCGATTCTCTCGTTAACCAGCTAGCAAGCAGGTGACGCAGGTGTTTGGTAACGTATGAATTAATTTTTATAGAGTTGTAAAGCGAGCTCGATTAGTTATTGGTCTAGGCAATTGCCAGAAATCACTTACTTCAGGCATATTGTACTCTTGCTCTGTTAGGCTAGAAAGCAATTTTCTAGATGAAGAAAATAATAACATAATCGGATACCGTACCGTGCGCCATTTTTCGAGATTCTTTTAGTACTAATAGTTTAGAAAATTCGTACCTGAACATCGGATGATATGCATTCCGATTCAAAAAATGTACAACGGTCACAGTCGAGAATCCACAAATAGAAATACAATAGAACGCGATCATCAAGCTGTTGATGATAGTTTCGTTTTTATCAGAGCAGAATGATCTCATCGAGTGATGATAGCGATAACCTGTAAAGAGACTACCAAAAGCCAAAATCCTAGCAAGAACGTCACGCAGTTATTCGACAAGGCAATAACAGGATGGTTTTCGAAGTAGATGAAGTAAAACAGCAATAGTTGTGTACGATAAATTAGCGAAGTAGATAGAAAGTAGGCGCCCTTCAAAAAGCACATTGCCCTCAATATTCTTAGCGGTTATGGTTTTCCTAGGAAAAATTGTTGTGTTCAACTTTACAAGAAAAGATGACCTTTACTGGTAATCAGTAAATAGGAATGCTTATAAGCAAATGCCTTATTTGGAATTATGATGCAATTAATAATTAATCAGCAATTTATGTACTCAATAAATTACTGAATGGTGAAATGATGGAGCTGGGGATCATCCGGTACTGTAATAGGTCAACATTATGAATGACAATCTAATCTCACTAATACAATTCCTCATTAAGATGCTAAACCTGCATATGAAAAAAGTTACCCAATATTCTGCCAGTAGTTAATCTTAGCCCCATCAATACCGTGGCCAGTTTCGCGTGTCTGGCACGCCGGGCTCTGGTGTTGGAGCACAATCGAAACGCGCATTGATACCAATATGCACCGTACGCGGGGCCCTCTCAAAGAGCACGGCCCACGCCCACAGTTTTCTTGAGATTATCGTTCTACAGCTTCTCTTCCTCACATATTTTTCGTGTCTATCCTACTTCTAGCTACTCGATATTATATTTATGCTTTCATGTTCCTTGAACATATCTAATTCTCACGTGTGATTAAAGGAAAGTCGTCGATCAACCAACAATAATGCTATGATCATTTAACAGATTTGTTTAATACAACCATCGACTGAAGCCTTTTCTCTGTCTCTCAGCCAATTTTTTACCTTGGCTGTGCTATCAGCAACCACCCGTCAATAGGAATTGTGTTGGAGGGTGGTGGAAATTCGGCATTGAAGCCAGTTAAGATGAGGCTGCAGACCAGAGCATAATGTTTTGCTGTCCGCCATTGTGTTTGTTTCTCATAGATGCAGTGGACACCACGTAAACCCGTGAACCCTCAGTGCAGGTTCGAAGAGCACCCAACATTCCATTCGACTATTGCTCACATCTCAGCATATTTAGAATTGTATCTCACGTAATACTCCGCCGTGAAAAAAGAAGTTTTGTAAGTTGTAGAAGAAATGCCGCAATGCTTACTTTACAGTTTTAATATCCATCCTTTCAGTACTGTACCAATGATTCATCACAGCGACTGGAAATGAAATGCGAGGTTGGTACACATGAAATGTTCGATTTTGTTCTCTTAAATTTCCGTGTAATTTTCTAGTAAATTTATTCATAGCACAAAGTCTGCTCCTTCTACATCCAACGTTCGTTTTTTCTTAAGATTTATTATTTTAACACTTTTACGGAGTTTAACTTTAGTATGAATCAACGTGTTATTGGTGTCGTCTATTTGTACTAGTAGAAGAGTGGCCATAAAACCCCGGGTTCGGAATATCATCAAGTTTGGGGTGAAGGCAGTGTTCAATGGATCAACAGTGCGAACATGACCACAATATTGCTGAGATATTTGCAAAACTCCGGACCGCAGGTGTTTGCGTTGAGGTAAGAACGCGCTATTATCCTTTCCGGGGAGTAACGCGTTCACCACCACATCATGTGGGTCCTTCTTTTCGCCTGTCTCTCAGCTAGTTCTATCGATCAGTGCCGTGACTTTTGCCATGAAAATTATAGATGGCAGAAAATGAAAAGTAAACCATGCAAAATTGGTTCCGAAAAATCCAATCTGGTGATTTTGACCTCGCAGCTAAGGCGGCGTAGGTCCAAATGGACTTGACGTCGACAGTTTGAGCGCACTAGTGGAAGGAAACACGCAAATAACTGTTTGGGAGCTTGCAGAACAGCTTGGCGTAAGCGCATAAACAATTTTCACTCACTTGAATCGCAAAGGAAAGATTTAAAAAACTCGACGAATGGGTGCCGCACCAATTAAACGACCATTTTCTTGATCTGTTGTGACATGTGATGATATGTGGATTCTATACCACAATCGGCGACTTTCAGCTCAATGTTAGACTGCGATCAGGATACACAGCATTTCCCAAAGGCGAAATTGCACCAAAAAAGGTAACGCTGACTGTTTGGTGATCTGCAGCTGTGCTGATTCATCAGTTTTTCAATCCCGGTGAAACGATTGCGGCGCAGAAATATTCCCAGCAAGTCGACGAAATACTCCGTAAATTCTAACAACAACGACCGGCATTAGTAAATAGAAAAGGACCAACCCTTCTCAACGACACTCTCGGCCTCACGTTGCGAAACCAGCGCTGGAAAAATTGAACGAATTGGACTACGAAACCTTGCCTCATCCCGTATCTTCACCAGGCCTGTCGCCTCGCTTCTTCGAGCACGTTGATAACTTCCTGGGCGACAAATGCCTCACCAACAACGATGACGCAAAAATGCTATCAATGAATTCATCGCCTCCAGAGCTCTAGAATTTTAAGCAACTGGCATAATTAAACTTCTTTCTCGTTAGCGAAAGTGTGCAGATTCAAATCGTTTTTATTTTAATTGATAACGTTTTGCATGAAGCAAGTTATTAAGTCATAAATGATGTAGTTAAAAATGCTTATTTATTTCCGAACTAGGTGATTTAGATTTATATGAATCTACACATTATTTTCACGGCCGACCTTCTATTAACCTCGGCATTGATCAAGTAATTCTTTATATTCTTGTTCAGCAAACGCGAGGTGTTATTTCATTATTTATTTACGCAAAAGCTGACGTTTCGGCGTATTTCGACTTCCTTAGAGCCTGGAAAGGTCAAGTCGACTGTAATCTACACGGCCAAATACCTTCATAACCAAAGAGGGAAAACGCTAAACCAAGATTTCAATCACATTGAACACAGAATAGCTTCATCGCATAGTCGCCGCTTTCTATGAGTCCCCCACTAGATATGTCACGTGGAGACCAACCGCACAGTTTACATGGAAGCGCAATGTGCCTCTCACATCAAAACAGCAGTCCTAAATACTGCTCCATATCACGCGTGATAAGGAGGCATTCCTCCCCTCAGGTCATTTTTGGATTCATGGAATTAATCCAGAATGCTTCAAGAGTTTTACGCGCTTGTGTTTTCGACTTCTGTGCGAGGATCCTCACTTCTACTTCAAAATCTGAGGATTGAAGAGGATCGTTTGCTCAACAAGATTATGAGAATATACACATTCGTACATGCATATATATATGATATATAACTTTCAGCAAAAATGTGGTAGCTTGCTATACTAATGGCCATGAAAAGATGTATGTATACATACACATGTAGTACTGAGTTTAGCTGTAAACTGCTTCCATGCCTTGTTCTGTTTAAATAAACAGAGTAAACGGCACGTGAATGCACTAATAGAAAATTTATTGGGTTAGCATTAATTGTAGGATTATACCACTTAATATTGAACGAAGTTTTAACGACATTGGCGACGAAGGGTAAACTACGATATGAGAAGTTAAAAATAAATAACTTTGTTGACGGCGGATACAAAAAAAACGAAACGAAAGCAACAACTGCTTGAACCCGCAGAGTACACGTGAAAAAGGAGTTGTGTAAATGGTAACAAAAAATAAGTGGAATTAAGAGCTGACGCTTAACGGATCTTCTTCAAGTGAGGGATTCATAGCCAGTCAGTCGCATGGTTACTTGTCGGGCCCTCGGGTGAGAGATAGGGGGTTTAACTGCAAACCAAAGTCGACTTTTGCTTTTTGGAGACGCTAGTGGATCCAGAAGATAGTCTCCTGTTTTTACTGTGCCGATTTGGCACAGACTTCCCTTGTTTATTAGACGTATTCATTAACGCATGTGAGGGGCGTACTCGTTTACGCCGATTGTATTCTGCGAGTGCACCCGGCCAAAAGCATGCAAGCAAATGAAAGGGAAGTGCACGGGAGGTGGTTAGGAGTCACTTCTAACCATTAAGCTACATGTCCACCTCGGGAGAGACTGGTAAGCTATCCGCGAGTATACCCAGCTGCCGCATTCAGAGCTCAGGAAGCTACACGTGGGTATGAAAAGCTAAACACAGCAAAGAACGTGCCTTATTCTCCTGGACCGGAAAGAGCCCCCGATTCGACAGCGTTGGATAGGACGAGTACGGAGAGGATGCTAAAATCTCAGAGTCAATGGAAGCTGCCTGGATCGTTAAAAACTAAGGTGACGAATGCAGACTTGGTTATGTAAGCAGTAAGGATAAGGTACGACTTCACCGGCTTGGCTGAGATGAGAAGAAGCCAGCCATTTTAACGTCGTCAATGACAACGGAGAAGAGCTGTTATTTAAAACATCTATGTGTGTGTTTCTACGAGTTGCCGTTTTTACATTATGCGAGGTTGGTATAGATGTTCTTATCGTTGTTGTTGTCGAGGTTCAGTGACTAACGTTTTGGCGACTTCGCTTCCTCAGAACCGCGCCGTTGGACTACCCGTGCGTTGTTTCCCGGAAGCGTTCTTTTGTCTCCGGAACAGGCGACAGTAAGGGAGTCGGCGCCGACGGCATTCTTGTCAACACAAGTACGGCCATGAATAGCGATCCATTTGAACAACTAGCAATCTAATCAAACGTCTACGATTGAAGAGATGTGGATCAATACCGGAATTGAAAACATTCGTTGCGTATGCTTCGGTATTTACCGATAACAGAAAAAACCGTACATTCTTCAAGCTCATCATTGAAGAAATAGGCCTAAGATTGGAGCCAGATAAACGTCTGAAGAAAGGCTTATCGGAGCCTACGGATTAGAAAGGATTGAGCAGGAGGAGCGGCTGTCTGAGTTTATAATGAGCACCAATATCATTTACGGTAACTGGCAATTCCACAAGCCTCACCCTCAACGCTGGAAGTGAAAGTCTCCCAATGGAGAGTACCATAACGAAATAAACCAAGTCATAGCTAATCGACGAATTTGTCTTACCGATGTAGCTGTTGTCTCGAAATTTTGCACGGAATCAGACCACCGCCTCCTACGTGCAAGGTTCCATTTTTCGCAGAAAGCAGAAAAAGCGGCTAAATTCAAACGGAGAAGTTCCAAAGGCACCATAAACTGAAACATAATCAATTCATTAGTCTGCTGCTGAAAAGATTCCGTCTTCGACAGCATAGACAAGAAATAGGTTCAACACATTCGAGATCTTCACGTTAGAGCCATGAAAAATGAGAATTCAAAACTCACCAAGAGGGGTCTGTCTCTAGAAGCTCTCGAGCTAATACGCCAGCGTGGAATCGCACAAGCCGCAGGCAACCGCGATCTAACGTCCGAGCTTGCGAAACAATACAGACAGGTGATAAAAGAAGATTTTAAAGAGAGAACAGGAGCAGGAATGGTCGAAGCTGCAGAGGCTGGGAAAAGCATTCGCGAAGCCCGCCGAAGCTCCGCCAATTACAAGACCAAGATGATTGCACTCCGGCGCCCAGACGGAACAATAACAGCATCCAGAAAGGCAATGGAGAAAATCATTCACGAATACTACTCAGATCTCTTCGATAGTCACGTCCACCTTTCGTCATATGAAATAAAAGAAAATGGATATGTTCTAGTACTCAGGATAGACCTTCTATTAACCTCGGCATTGAATTATGATTTCGTCGTTTTCTCTCTTAGCAATCGCGAGGTTGTTAAACAGCATACGTTTACTTCCATACAATAACACACATACAACACAGTCGTAGCTGACGTTTCGGCAGAATCGCCTTCTTCAGAGCCTGGAAGGGTATACTAATACGCAACTTACTAGGTCAAACACTTCAACAGCACAACAGAAAGATGAAAATCTGTTGGACAAGATGGATATACTGTATCACCGGTTCTCCCTTCCGAAATCCGACATGCCATTTCGTCGGTGAAAATCGAACAGCTCCAGGCCCGGAGAGGATAAGATCAGAACATCTAAAGAACCTTCCGCCAGTGTTCGTAAGCACACTGGCTCGACTCTTCACCCGTTACCTGTCTGAATACAGGTTCCGCACTCAGTGGAAGACCAGCAAGACCGTGCTATTGTTCAAGTAAGGTGACCACCACGACATCGTGAACTATTGCCCAATCTGCTTGCTTTCTATCATCAACAAAATTTTTACTCGAGTCATAAACTCAAACTCATAACTCATCACAAACAGTGCTGAAATAGTAGTCGGAGAAGGACAGCCATATGAGCAAGCCGGGTTTCGAAAAGGAGTCAGTAGGGTGAACTACACCCACACGATAACAAGACTCATTGTAGTATCTCGAGAGTACAATGGACCACTCTGTCTCACTTTGGTCGATTTAAACAAGGCTTTTGACGTAACTGAGATTAAAGCAATCATAGAAATCCTACAGTCAGGGTGTCTCTATTCAGTATATAAAGTTTCTTCGTTAGATAAGGTGAACCAGAGACGTAATGCGTATAAACGACAATCGCTGGGCAAAGGTCGTTAGTAGTTTGTTTTTTCGGGATGGCAAACGTACTGCAGGAAGATCACCAACCCGATTGTCAGAGTTCTTCACAAAAGGCCTAAGAAAGATGTGAAGCTAAACGAGTTCCTAGAGCGAGCGGAACCCACTCAGCTACTCCTGCATGCGATAGGGAGAAAATGGAAGATTAAGTGGCACCCGCTTGATTCATTCGACAATTTACGTGATAACACCTTATATAGGTGACAGGTGAAAAATCGACGATAACAACACAAACGCTTAATAAAATTTCAATCATTCCCACTTATGGAGGAAGAGATGTATTTGTATCGAAATTAAACTGACATAAAGAAGGAAAAGAAAAGGAAACGACAGAGAGAGAAGGGAGGAAAGGATACAAAAACTGATTCAAAAAATGGAGAAAAATGCCAAAGACAGCAGTTGACGGAAGTTGCCCGACCTGTGATTATTTCATTCTCATTTATGAATTTGTGTGGCTGACAAGTAGTCGCGGAAGAAAAAGGCGGTGCTGGCAGTGCTTTGAATAACTAGGAAATGATGGACGCATGTTGTAAACATCGTGACAGTTGAGACAAATAGCTCGTTGTTTTGCTGATCTAACCTCAACCATTAATTATGTGTTAAAATTCACTTGTGACTTACAGTAATAAAAAAAGGATGAAGCTCTTGGCGTTGATCAATCCCTGAGGGATGCGCCATGCATTCGACTTCATTAAGTATCGTGGAGGTGATTGAATGCATATTTGGCCTTTACAATGACTCGCCGTGGCCTGGTATGCTTTGCTGATGTGGACTTCTCAATTTCGCATGTGGAAATCTACTCTGTCTAACAATTGAACAAGTATTAAACTCTTTAAAATAGAGGAAGTGATTTTTTTGGACATTGAAAAGAGAGTTTCATTTTAAGATGACAGGGATTCAGGTGCACCAACGTTCAGCATTGTGCATTTTTTTCAGCACACATGTGTGGCCGAGAGCGATTTAGTTTTTCAGCCGTAAGAAGACAATTACATTTGAATACAAGATCTGGTCGAGTTTCACTTTTATACACTCCATAGGCAACTTCTGTTATTCACTCATACGAACCAGGAAAAAACTGAAAATAACAGAGACAGTCAAGTGGTGAACAACGATGGGGTCTCAAACATGGAAACTGATACATGCTTCTTCCAGTAAAATCACCAAATAAAAACAAACAATCACATATTTGTCTTACCCTAGTCACAAGTTTCTCCACTGCACCACTACTTCAAAACGACAAAGCGAGCGTGGTTCCGACATTTTGTGCCAAATTTGATAAATATAGAACTGTGAACTAGAATCTGGGAACTGTTCCCTAGTTTATGTGGTCGAGTAAATACCGTATTCATGTAGGGAAGCAAGTGACGTACATGAATTTTGAATTCACAGTTATAACTTTTATTTGCTTAGGGTATATATGTAGTACCTTGTCGTGAAAAGTTGTAGTAAGAAGCAAATAAAAAGTTAGCATCGTTATTTCAACAACATCCTCAGCTTAACTACGTTCAATGCCGATTATTTGGGCTTTCCAGATCAACCTGGCATGGGTGAATGCTGATGGCACTGACCGATAGAGCTAACTGAGAGACAGGCGATACGAAGGACCCGCATGGTGTGGTGGTGAACGTGTTACTCCCCGGAAAGGACAATAGCGCGTTCGTTCCCCATCACATCTGCGGTCCAGAGTTTTGCAAGTATCACAGAATCAAAGATTTCAGTTGTTAGTAAGAATTGTGCCTTTGCAAGAAGTAATTTCCACTTTCATATAATTGATTGGAAGCCTAGCATATCATTTGTTTCAATGCAGATTACTGATGGACAAGCGTAGGCACTAGACATTAGAACGACAACATTTCCTTGCGTGGTCTGCCGAACTTAGTTACCGGGTTATTTGTCTATTATGCAGATATAGACAACACTGTAGCGCGTTTGTCAGAAGTACCATGCAATACATGCGTGGACTTTGGCTCAACACCACGGAATTCGTTAACCAAACCGTTTTTCTCTCCCAGGATCTCAACGTGGGGCAAGATTTGGCGTGAAGGGTAAAAGGATTGATTTTATTTCTTGGTATCCCGTCACAACTAATTGTAAAAGCAATGAGGCACTTGAGCTGGCGCATATAGCGCTCTTTAGAGGTGTTTTGCAATACACACGGGGCTAGTCACTTGTTCTAGCCCGCTCACCAGGCTTTCTGTTGATCCGGGTTTAGAAAATGGCTAGCAAGCCTGTTCGGGACGCTGTCTTGGTACATCGGTAAGTCACCGTGAGCTATTGTATAGAGCAGATATGGGTCCTCTCTACAGTGCTACGTATAGAGTCGAATATGTCGCATCCCTTATGGATTTGGTGACGCTAAACCCATCAATCTCTCTAATTGCTGCTATACAAAGCGCATTGTGGTCTTGTCCTCTAGGAAAAATCTGGAGTAGTAATTAGACGATAATGCAGGTAGTTAACATGAGCTGCGAGCACGACTGCTTTCTTTCGCTGGATGTTTTCTATGCACTATTTGTTCAGGTTTTCTGAGCTGATGTAAAAATGCCCAGATGGAGACACTGCTAATCATATCTGTTCTATTCAGTAGTGCTAAGTGATGATCTTTGTATAGCATTTGCTAATGCACCATGCGGCATTTCCATTCCATCTGTTCATTAGGCTTTAAATGCTGAGCCTCTCTTGTGAAAAACGCATAGAGGATTCTTCTCAGCCAAACGCCTCCATAACCAAACAGAGAAAACGCAAAACCAAGATTTCAATTACGATGAACACAGCTTTGCTCACTCACCGCTTTTTAGAGGAATTCGTACATAGAGAAATTTTTCAGCTATAAATATGAAAGTTTCCATATTTTGTCGAAATCATGTATAATTTTTTTTGTAACCTTTCTATCAATCGTTGAGCGATGACAGCTGTCATTATACCCAATTGCTTGAAGCGTTCGCCGGAAAAAGAATGACAGGAGGTATTCATAAGCTAACACGAGAGTGATGAACAAGTTTATTTGGCTAACGTTTCGACATTATTGTTTTAGCTCATGATCCCAGAAGACGGTCTCGTAGACGGCCTACGGTCGTTCGTGTTCTCGATGTGGCGCCTTCACAGTCAAACCGATACGGATCTTCTTTAAGGGTGTACTTTAAGGATGTACTAGGGTGAAACAATCTCAGCCGGTAGCACAGTTTTGCGCAAGACGGCTATTGTTGATAGTGATTGTCCGTCGATAATACTTTTTTTTCCAACGGACGATTCATCCTGTAGAAGTCGGTTTTATGTTACTTAGCATATAGCGAAAAGCGAAGCAACATTTTTCAAACCGACGGTCATTTAACTTTGGCATTAGTAATCAATACCTTCTTGAAGCAAGATTATGCTTATGCAGAAGAAATGAACGAATGTGTTTACGAACCGCAGGGAGGAACGCTTCATTATCACGCGTGATATTGGGCAGTATATAAGACTGTTATTCTAATGGGTCGGCCACATTACGTTTCCATGTGAACCCTGCGCGGTTGGTCTCCACATAACACATTAAGTGGAAAGTTCATAGGGAACTGTTAGTGTGAAAGGACTCTGTGTTTAATGTGATCGAAATTTTGGTTTAGCATTTCTCTGTTTGGTTATGGAGGTGTTTGGCCGTGTAGATTGCAGTCAACTTGACCTTTCCAGGCTCTGAGAAAAGCGAAATCCGCCGAAACGTCAGCTTGTATGTGCATAAATAAAATAACACCTCGTGTTTGCTAAACAGAAGTAAAAAACAATGTCTTTAACATCCTAGATAGTCCTAACACTAGTTTGCAGTACGAGCTGGAATGGGAGGATTCATTTGCTCCCAGTGTAGAATCAAACCATATACCACATTTATATTTTAGGACACCTACAACTACTGCTATACACGCCTATTACGTGACTATAAAGAAAACACGATGGAGCTGCTGGTGTAGGCCACTCGGTAAGGGAAGTGATGAACCACACATTCAATTTCATCAATCATCGTTGGAGATTGTTTGAGTTCCTAAATTCATATCTGGTTTATATAGTGACTTGTAGTAACCTACCATTGTATGAAATCAGAGCTCCGATTCTTCCAGACAGGTTTGCTGTCAATTTGCCGACCACGGGCTGGTTAAAGGCTTGATGAGCCGGACACTGGATCAAACAAAAGGCTACATGGTTGGGTGGCCAAATCACAATCAATTAAACGCTTTTCATTCTAACTAATGTTATTGTGTCGAAGTTTCACGTAAGACAGCATTATCAATACCCTTGACGCGACGATAATTTTTATTCAAATAGAGCATAGGTGGGACATATTGAGAACAATAGAGACTTCAGTCATCATATGTTAACTTTCATCTACTGCTTATCCTTTTGACCTTAGTCAAGTTGAACAAAAGAAAAGTGCTCAGCATTAGACAGAAAGTCTGTTTTCTTTGCCGAATGCACTTTAACTTATAATCTAACACGAAGTAATTTCCAAAACAAATTGTGTCCCATTTCTTTTCTAAGTCATTCGATTTCCAACACTATTAATTACTAGAAGGGCGCGTGTGGCGCAGTGGTTGGAGGAGCCACTGCGGCGCGCACGTGAAATGCGCCCATGGCCCACCAAGCCTTCTATCCCTCCGGCGCCGGCAAATTGGTACCAGACTTGTCTGGGAAGATAGCAGCACTGGCTCGATACATCGGCCGGTCACCGCGAGTTATTGTAAAGGCCAGATATGCATTCAGTCACCTCCAACGATGCTTAATGAAGTCGAATGCATGGCGCATCTCTCAGGGATTGATCAACGCCGAGAGCTTTATTTAGCTTTTTTATTAGTTATTAGGAAAGGTGTAGAAAAGCGACATTCATAGCAATACCAGACATAAAACTAAAAAAGGTATTAGAAAAGTTCATGGATTTACTACGAATACTGTTTTGCGCTGGTTCTACACATATTTTTAAATCACAATAAGGTAAATGAGTGGAGGGCTTAGCGCAATGGCCGCAAATGTCACGAGGCCATTGGCTTGATTCCGCCCTTTTGTCTATCCAAGTTCTCTATCCTCCTCCTTCTTTACATGCATATAAGCATATATTAACTGTATCACCTGTAGCCCCGTTGATCGTCGAGTGACTCGAGCAGGCGCCAGTAAATACTCCATTTTTCCCGGTCGCGTGCAAGAGTAGCCCAGTGGGTTCTGCTCCGTCTAGGAACTCGTCGAGCATCATATCTTTTTTCTAGGCTCTTTGTGAGGAATTCTGACCATCGCGTCGGTGATCTTCTTGCAGTACGTTTGACATCTCGAAGAATCCAGTAACTAACGGCTCTTGTCCATTGGTTGTCATTCATACGCATTATGTGCCCATCTTATCTTCGACTGTTTGATGTATAGAACGGTATCTTTAATTTTTGATCGTTGACGTAGGTCGGAGCTTCGCATCCCATTCCTTAGATCTGTGAAACGGGGTATTCCTAGCATCGCCCTTTGACTGCGCGTTCGACAACGCTGAGTGATCTTTCATCCTGCTTTAGTAGGGACCAGGTTTCTGACGCATATGGTAGGGCAGCAAGCACCGTTAAGTCGAAAAGGTGGGCACCGAGTCGGGGGTTCTTTGTTTTCTTCACTACATCGTCGTCCAGTGTTCTATCAATCCTGTTTAGGATAACTCGAGTGAAAACTTTGTAGACGACAGACAGCAAGCAGATTGGGCGATAGTTTCCGATAATGCGCGGGTCACCCTTCTTGAACAACAACACGGTCTTGCTGGTCTTCCACTGAGTAGAGACCTTGTATTCAGACAGGTAACGTGTGAAGAGCCGAGCCAGTTTGCTTACAAGGACTGGCAGAAGGTTCTACAGGTGTTCTGATCTTATCCTCTCCGGACATGGTGCTGTTCGATTTTTCAACAACGAAATTGCATGTCGGATTTCGATAAGAGAACCGGTGGAACAACATATCCATGCCCTTTTATTTCATAAGATGGGAGATGGACGTGCCTATCGAAGAGATCTGAGTAGTAATCGCAGATGAATTTTTCCATTGCCTTTCTGGACGCTGTTATTGTTCCCTCTAGGCGTCGGAGTGCAATCATCTTGGTCTTGTAATTGGCGAATCTTCGACAGGCTTTGCGAATGCTTTTCCCGGCCTCTGCAGCTTCGACCACCACTGCTGCTCTTCTCTCTTTAAGATCTTCTTTTATCGCTTGTCTGCATTGTTTCGTGAGCTCGGACGTCATTTCGCGGTTTCTGCAGCTCGACCGATTCCGCGCTGGCGTATCAGCTCGAGAGTTTCTGGAGACAGACGCCTCTTGGTGACCTTCGAACTCTCAGCTTTCATGGCGCTAACGTGAAAATGTTTAAGGAGCCAATCGTATACTTCGTCGATGTTGTCGACAACGGCATCTTTCCAACAGCCGACTAATGGGTTGAATAAGTCTCAGTTTGTAGTGGTTCTGGAACTTCGGTTTTTGAATTTAACGCCTTTTTCTCCTTTTCCTGAAAAATAAAATCTTGCACGGAAGAGACGGTGGTCTGATCCCGTGTAAAATTTTGGGACAACAGCAACATCGGTTAGGCAAAACTTCCTATTTACTATGATATGGTCTATTTCGTTATGGTACTCTCCATATGGGGATTCACACGTCCATTGTTGACGGTGTTGACGGTGAGTCTTCTGGAATTGCGAGTTACCATGGAAGGTCTTAGTCGCCATGATAAACTCAGAGAGCCGCTTACCCTGTTCGTTCCATTCTAATCCGTGGGTGCCAATGCGACGTTCCTCAGGCGATCTTCTTGGTCCGATCTTGGCATTGAAATCTCCAATGATGACCTTGAAGAATGTGTGGTCTTCTCTGTAGAACCTCTCCAAGTCCATGTAGAACGCTTCGACTTCTTCTTCGTCATAGTTTTATGTTGGAGCGTAATCGACGAAGATTGTCAAAGCCGGTGTTGATCCACATCTTCTTAATCGTAAACGTCCGATTCGGTTTGTAAGCTGTTCGAATGAATCGATGTTCAGGGACAAACTGGTGTTGACGGGAACGCCGACACCGCCTACGCCTCTACTGTCGCATGTTCCTAGGAACAGTTCTTCTTCAGTGTCATAGACAGGGTGAATGTATGGGTGACGTCGTCTAGTCTCGGCCAGGCCGATGACGTCGTACCTTATCATTCTTGCGTGAATGAGCAAGTCTTCTATCGAAGACTCGGATGCAAGTGTACGCGCGTTGTAGGTACAGATCGTCACCATAGTTCTTGATCCAGGCAGCTTCCATTGGCCCTGAGATTTTAGCAGCCTCTCCGTACTCGTCCTACCCAACGCTGCAAAAATGGGGTCTCTTTCGGGGTCAGAGGAATGAGACTCGTTTTTTTTACTGTATTTAGCATTTTTGATATCCACGCACAGCTTGCTGGGCTCTGAACGTGGGAGATGGTTATACTCACGAGTAGCTTGCCTTGCTCTCCCAGAGTGGACATGGATCTTATTTGCTAAAGGCGACTCCTAACCGCTTCCTATATACTACCCTATCACTTGATTGCAGGCTTTTGCCGAATTGACTCGTAGAATACAATCCGCATAAGGCGAGAACGCACCCACACACGCATGCATGAATACCCCTAGCAAATAAGTATGTGCCAAATCGGTGGAACAAGAACAGGGAGTCCATCTTCTGGATCCACCTGTGTCTCAGGGAAGCAAAAGTCGCTTTTGCTACACGATTAATCTCCTATCCGCCACCTGGGGACGCGCCACGTAGGCTCGCGACTAACCGGCTCGAGACCCCTCATGTGAGGGAGATCCGTGGAAATATTCTATATTCCCGTAAATTAGGCGGTGTGCACGTGAAATGCGCTCATGGCCCACCAAGCCTTCCATTCCTCCGGGGTCGGAAAATTGGTACCAGACTCGTCTTGGAAGATAGCAGCACTGGGTCGATACATGGCCTGGCCACCAGGAGTCATTGTAAAGGCCAGATATGCATTCAACCACCTCCAACGATACTTAATGAAGTCGAATGCATAGCGCATCCCTTAGGGATTTATCAAAGCGGAAAGCTTTATTACTCCTTTTTATATAAACATGTACAAATGTGTGTAGATTCTTTATATTTTTGTTAAGCAAACGCGAGGTGTTATCTTATACTTTATTTACGCAAAAGCTAACATTTCGGCGGACTTCGCCTTTTTGAGAACCCGGAGAGGTCACGTTGACAGCAATCTATTCGGCTAAACACCTCCGTAACCAAACACAGAAAACGCTAAACCAAGATTTCAATCACATTAAACACAGCTTTGCACACTCATCGCTTTCTATGAGGCTTCCACTGAGTGTGTCGCGTAGAGACCACCCGCACAGAATTCACATGAAAGTGTAATGTGCCCTTCCCATCAGAATAACAGGCTTATATGCTTCCTTATATCACACGTCATAATGAGGCATTCATCCCTGTGGCTCATTTTCGGATTTCTGGAAATAATCCAGAACGCATCGAGAGTTTTGTTTTAAAAGCGGCAAATCCTTTGCTTTGCTCAACACAACAGGTAATAGGCAAATGCTTCGAGTTGTTGAACGAACAGTCAGAATATATCAAGTTCACACGAGAGAAACCGAAAGAAAAGCGGCTTCCATTCCTGAAAGTCTAAATTAACCTGCCAGAAAATGGCTACATTACGAAGTGGTACCGAATGCCAAGTCGTAAAAACATCTTGGTCCATTGCCTCTTCTCTCACCCCTCTCATACGAATAGAGCGCTTGTAAGAAACATGTTTCGAACAGCAACCAACGTGTGCACAGGAAACGAAAGTGCAGCTCGGGAATGATGTAAGGAAAATCCTAGGTTCCCAAAAGACAACTCTAGCAAATAAAATGTCCCGTTTATCCTGCCCTTCGTTTCAATGGAGTAAGTGCAGCTATAAAACGTTGTTTAAGAAGAGTCGGTAAAGAGAATTCGGTGACGATAAAAGAAATTACACCGAGTAATCTAAGACGCTAGTTACTTCGTAACTGCCTATGTGACCGTCTATGTGCAACGCAAAATTGCACAATTTGCCCTTATGATGGAGAAGGTGGTTGCATGAGCTCGGGTACAGTTGATCTGATCTCCTGTGAGGCGTGCGGAGACGAATGCATTGGCAAGACGGGCAGACCACCCTGTGTGTGTTTAAAAGAACACTTAGCCGGCAAACGTAAACCAAATCCCCACTAGGCACGCATGGACCAAGGGCATAGCGGAGATGACCTTGTGGTACGTGTCATGATGTTAGCACGGGAATCGAGAACACAACCGAGCAAAACTCTCGAGGCGTTCTGGATCAATTCCAGAAATCCGAAAATGAGCCACAGGGAAGAATGCCTCATTATGGCGTGTGATATACGACAGCATATAAGCCTGTTGTTCTGATGGGAAGGGCACATTACACTTTCATGTAAATTCTGTGCGGTTGGTCTCTACGCGACACACTCAGTGGAAGCCTCGTAGAAAGCGATGAGTGTGGAAAGCTGTGTTCAATGTGGTTGAAATCTTTGTTTAGCGTTTTCTCTGTTTGGTTATGGAGGTGTTTGGCCGAATTGATCGCTGTCAACTTGACCTTTCCAGACTCTGAGGAAGGCGAAATCCACCGAAAAGTCAGCTTGTTCGTGAATATAGAATAAAATAACACTTCTCGTTTCCTCAACAAGAATGCGAAGAATTTGACTTGATGAATGCTTAGGCTAATAGAAAATCGGTCGTAGGACTGATTTTATTCTATTAGTTCGCACATTTTGGCGGATGTGGCGCAGCGCTCAGAGGCGTTCTGGAATACACATTGGATCGATCCCGGCGTCCCAGGCTCACCAAACCGTACACCCCTCTGGGGTAAGTAAAATTAAAATGGTGCCAGACTTGTCTGGGATGAAAGAAGCATCGCTAGATATACCGGTAGGCCGCCACGAGTCATTGTTAACGCCATCGATGGTTGACGAAGTCGAATTCTTGGCGCTTTCATCTGAGATTGATTGACCCCATAAGCTTTTTCTAGTTTGTGTAATCCATATTCACTTCTGTTGTGTGGATCCCAGAAATTCCTCAGTTCGATTCGTTCCATTGCATCCATCATTCACGAAGTTCTTCGAACTCTTGTCCATCGATTTGGCCTTTATTCGGTCTTGTGGATTTCCTTGAATGCTGATTGAGTCGATTTTTCCTACATTTCTGGGATGGCTCTATAGTGCGTTTCCACGTAGATTGGAAAGAGCTAATTGTACCTATGCAAGTACTACGCAATTTCGTGAGACCGGAATAATGCGATGTTAGGCGTGCTCAGCGCGCTGTTCTACCAGTACGGTACTCGACAAGGAAATTGGATAACACCTTTCTATGTTTACTATGCCCACCCCTAAAGCAATTTACGCCTTTCACAGAAAGACAGCTTGAGTCGTTTCCAAACATAGTATGATGCTTTAGCATTATTCGAAATCCTAACTTCACACTTTAAAATGGCATCTACTATGTGAACATAGAAGCGCATCGTCGTTAAGTAACACATAGGATAAATGATAAAGGATAATGATCTCGGAGTTGAACAATCCCTGAGATACGCCATGCATTCGACTTCATTAAGTGTCGTTGGAGGTGTTTGAATGCATATTTGGCCTTTACAATGACTCGCCGTGGCCTGCCGATGTATCGAGCTAGTGCTGCTATCCTCCCAGACAAGTCTGGTACCAATTTGCTGACCCTGGAGGGATGAAAGGATTGGTGGACCATGGGCGCAGGAATCGATTCCACGTGCGTGTCGCTGTGGCGCCTCCAACCACTGCGCCACACGCGCCCGTCTGAAAAACATACTACTGCAAAAATACTGCCAACCATTCTATCTTAAGTGTGCTTTTTTAAAATACTACATGTTTCTTGTCAGCTTATCAAAGGTGCGGTTGTTGCTCTGGAAAAAAATCCAGTTTGAAGACAGCAAGCCTACATCGCATTAACAATGGTCTTCGACTGTCTGCATTCAATAAAAGATGGCTATCTCGGGATTGCAGAGAGGGTCGCTATCCGTCGAAGCGCAGACAAAAGAGTAGATTCGCCACAACGGCGGTAGTGGAGTCATCTACGGCTGTTGCTTCAATCTCTTCCATAGCGAAACTCGCCTCTTTCAACAACACGACGGGAGAATTTGCGGATATAACCACACTCGAACGTCCGATAATCGCGGTCACAATTAGTATAATAAAATAATGAATTTCTACGCGAGAAAAATGTAGTATTTCGAAAATTAACTTGCTTAACAAACTACTTCGATGGCTAAGATGGAGAAAAGGAGTTGATTGGAGAGTTTACACCAGCATCGAGAATGTAGCAGAGAGAGCAAAACCTCCTTTTCTGTCTCTTTTAGTTACACTCTATTACTCTTTCACTCTTAACGAAAGTCTCGTTAACATGGAAATTATGTATAAAGAGTAGAACAATTAGATATTGGCTACAACCGGTGTAGAAAAGGCAGTACTGATTGGGTTCGAAAGAACGTCATATATGCAGAATAGGAAAACTATTAATTAGAAAGTCAGAGTTTTTCGTGAGAACCCGTAGTAAAGGAAATTAATCTCGATTCCCTGAATCAAATAAGATCGACTCAGCAACTCGTGACAAATAATGACTTCAGCGAAAGTGATTTGTAGAAACCCTGATAATTAAGGAGAGAATTGGTGATGCAGGTGCTAGGAAACGCGTGAATTTACTGAATCAGAAGACCTTAAATCTAGACTAGTCATTGATCGAGGCAATCAACATGAAACGTCTGATTAGCTTCAGCAATACACATCGATTTTCTCAAAAGTCATTTAATATCGATAGTTTACAACATGTGCATCTGAATATTGGGAAGATATGCATGCCGATACAATAAATAAACAGTGGTCACAATTTAGAAACCACTCCAAAGTCTAGAATATATGAAAGTGCAGTTCGAAGCGACCATGAACAGTCTGTTGATTGTCTCCTATTGTATTAAGCCTAATCTCCTAAAGTTACGAAAGTATTTGGCTTTGTAGACTGCGGGCCAATTTGATCTTTTCAGGCTCTGAAGAAGGCAAAGCCAGCGATACATCAGTTATTATAAGTGCGTAGTGTAATAACAGCCTAGTGTTTGCTTATCAATAAGACTGTGCATTGTACGGTAGTTATCTAGTGGATGGTTTACGTGGTCTGAGTTGGTCTGATGAAGTCGCCGAAAAGGAGGATCTCTGATTACTAAACGCAACAGCTACCTAGTTAAAAGCACATCCTAAACATTGTTCAAACCGCATAAAGAATAAAGCTTTCACCCTTAAGACATGTGTGGTATATTGAACTTCATTCGTAGGATCGTAAAAATTAATTGCAACATATTTGTCTTGTAATATGGCTAGGGTCCACCAGTGTATGGAGTCAGTGTTTTTCCCTCTCAGAAAAGTTTGATGTCAGTTTGGCAACACTGGATGGGGTGTTTGGGTTAAGGGACCGGACTATGTTTATACTGCTAGGTTTCGTAAACCAGCTTCTTCATACTGTTTTACAGCATCGTTCTAGAAGTTCATTCACATAATAATAAAAGATTTAATAATTATTTCTCTTTACCGAAACATTCACGGAAGTCTCTTACATTAGATATTCTCGAGCCGGTTAGTGGCTAGGCTATGTGAGGCGTCCCCTGGTGGCGGACAAAGGTTAATTGCGGATCAAAAACGATCTTTGCTTTCTGGAGACCCTAGTGCACCCAGGAAGCAAAAACAGACTCCCTATTTCTGCTGCACCGATTTGGCACAGACTTTCTGCATTTACGAGACGTATTCATCCATGTGTGTGTGGGGCGTTCTCTTTTATGCGGAATGTATTCTACGAGTGCACTCGGCTAAAAGCATGGAGGCAAATGAAAGGGAAGTACATGAAAGGTGGATAGGAGTCACCTCTAACCAATAAGCTACGTGTCCACCCCGGGAGAGACTGGCAAGGTATCCGCGAGTATAGCCAGCTGCCGCGTTCAAAGCTCAGCAGGCTATACGTGGGTATAAAAAACTAAAACAGCAAAGAACGTGCCTTATTCTTATAGACAAGAAAGAGCTCCCGATTCGGCATCGATAGGTAGGACGAGTGCAGAGAGGATGCTAAAATTCTAAAGCTAATGAAAGCTGCCTGGATCACGAAGAACTAAGGTGACAATTGTACCTACAATACACGTGTGCTTGCATCCGAGTCATCGACAGAAGACATGGTCATGCATGCGAGAAAGTTAAGGTACTACGTTATCGGCCTGGCCGAGACGAGACGACACCACCCGACACCCATTCTACTACTCTACATACTACTCAGATTTCTTCGATAAACACTTCCACCTTCCTTCATAAGAAATAAAGAAGGATGGATATATTGTAGCACAGGTTCTCCCTTCCGCAATCCGACATGCCGTTTCTACGGTGCAAAATCGAACAGTTCCAGGTCTAGACAGAATAGGATCAGAACATCTGAAGAACGCTCTGCCAATTTTTGTAAACAAATATATTTGGCTCTTCTCACGTTACCTGCCTGAATGCAAGGACCCTACTCACTACCTGCAAGACCGTGGTGATATTCAAGAAAGGTAACCGCCACGATATCTGCGACTTTCGCCCAATCTGTTTGCTTTCTGTGGTCTACGAACTTTTCACTTGAGTTATCTTAAACAAAATTGACAGAAGACTGGACGATGGACAGTCATGTGAGCAAGAAGGATTTCGAAAAGGATTTAGTACGATTTACCACATTCACACGACATGGTTCATTGAAATATCGCGAGAGTACAAAAGACCGCCATGTCTCACATTCATCGATTTAGAGAAGGCCTTTGACTCAACTGAGATGGAATCAGTCATGGAAGCCTCTGACAGTCAAGGAGTCCCTACTCAGTACAAAAAGATTGTTCGTGAGATGTACAAAAAATTCACAACCAAGTTATCACCATTTTTGAACGATATTAACATTGACGTCAAAAGAGGAGTTATGCAAAGGGATACAATTTTGCCAAAACTATTTACCGCCATACTCGAGAACGTCATGCATTGGAATGGGACAACATAGGAGTGAAAATCAATGGTCGACGATTACATGACGTCCGCTTTGCTGATGACATTCCTTATAACACCAAACAGCGGAACGAATGCTGGCCTACTTTGATAAAGCTTGTGGAAAGATAGCTTTCGTACTAAATTTTACAAAATCAATGTTTATGACAAACGGATCGGTTTCGTATGTTTCATTCATGCTCAACGGAACGAATACCTTCGAATGCTTCAATTACGTCTATCTAGGTCGGAAAATCAACGAGATGAACGACCTTGCTCCAGAGCTGAGCAGAAGGAAACAAGCGGCCAGAGAAGTTTTCAAGAGCATTGAGGATGTTGTAAAGAGGACAAAGCACACTCGATTCCGTGCCCACCTTTTCGACAAAACGGTACTTCCTGCACTAACCTATGCGTCGGAGACCTGGTCGTTGCGTAAACAGCGTGAAAGGTCACAGCGTTATTGAACGCGGAGTGACTTTTGACGCTGAGTCGAAACGAAGATGCTAAGAGTATCCCGTTTCACACAAGTAAGGGATAGGATCCGAGGCTCCGACTTGCGTCAACGATCAAAAATCAAATGTGCCGTTCTGCGCGCAAAACAGTCAAAGATAAGGTGGGCCGGACATGTATTGCGTATGAATGACAACGGATGGACAAGAGCCGTTAGTGATTGAACTCCTTGGGATGTCAAACGTATTGCAGAAAGTCACCGACTCGATAACCAAAGTTTATCACAAAAAGCGTAGAAGAAAGATATGACGCTCAATGAGTTTCTGAAGCAAGCAGAGCCCTCTGGGCTACTCTTGCAAGCGACCAGGAAAAATAGATTTACTGACACCCTTTTGAGTCACTAGAGGAACGAGACTACAGGTAATACAGGCAAAACACTATCAAATTTTCATATTTTATAAAAAGTTTAAGAAGCGTTGACAGTGTAATATGTGCGAGCTAATCAGTAATATGGCTTACTCCACGGAATATCAAATCATGCTTCAAAAAATCAGTCTCCTTCGTCGTGTGTAGCTATTCCACATTGTAAGCATTTATTGAACCAGTCGTTGAAAATTAGTGCTACCCTTTTATCTGAGGCAAAGCTAAAAATTAACCGTCCGAAGAGGTAGTCTAAATTTACAACGAAGCGTAAGGCGTTCAGCATTAATAAAGATGTGCTCCGTATGTTGGCTTCCATTTACGAGAATGTACAGATGATTAAACGCATGTTTAGCATATAAATGACCGGAATTAGTTACTAGTCTAGTTACAAGTCAGTAAGATATAACTATAATAAAGTTGAAACATTGCAAAAGTCAGACTTCACGATAGATTCCAGATGGAGGATCATCTCGAGCGTTTCTGCAGACGAATGCCTCATGGTGACCTTCGGGCTCACAGTTTTCATAGCGTTAACGTGAACAAATAAAAGCCATATTATGGTGCTTTTGAGACTTTGTTTTTCAAATTGGCGGTTTTTCCTCCATTCCTCCAAAAGTGAAATCTCGTACGAAGGAGCAAGTGGTCCGATCACATGTAGCATTTTGGAACAACAGAGATGTCGGGTAGGCAAAAGCTTCTATTTATTGTAGCATGTTCAATTTCGTTATGGTACTCTTCATTGGGAGACTCGCACGTCCATCGTTGATAGTGGTGCCTCTGGAATTGCGAGTTACCATATAGTACTAGTGGTCACGATAAACACAGACAGCGGCTCACCCTGCTCGTTCCATTTTAATCCGTGGGTTCCATTAAGCCTTTCTTCAGCCATTCATTTGGGTCGAATCTTAAAGTTAAAATCTCTAATGATAAAAATGTACGAATCTTTCTTTAGAACCTCTCCAAGTCAATACAGAACACCTTTTCTTCATTAGAGTTTGATGGGTGAACCAACGGCACGGCACTGAGAAAGGCGAAATAGCCGAAACGTCAGCCATTGAACGGCGACAACAACAGCAATAAGAACATCTATAATAACCTCGCATCAGTTAGAAAAAGAGTTCGTAAGAACGTATATCATCTGTACCACCCGACCAGTAGTCCGGTTGATAGTCAAGTGACTCGAGTCGGCGTCAGTAAATCTTCCATTTTTCCTTGCCGCGTGCAAGAGTAGCCCAATGGGTTCTGCTCGCTTTAGGGACTCGTCGAGCATCGTATCGTTTCCATCGGTTATCATTCATACGCATTACGTGTTCGGCCCACCTTATCTTCGACTGTTTGGCGTATAGAACGGCATCTTTGATTTTCGATCGTTGACGTAGGTCGGAGCTTCGGATCCCATCCCTTAGTTGTGTGACACGAGATACTCTCAGCATCGTCCTTTCGACTCTGCGTTTAATAACACTGAATGACTTTTCATCCTGTTTATGCAGCGACCATGTTTTCGACGCAAACGTTAGCTCAGGAAGCGCCGTTGAGTTGAAAAGGTGAGCACGGAGTTGGTTGTTCTTTGTTCTCCTCACTACATTTCAGATGCGCCTGAAAGCTCCCCGAGCCACTCGTTTCCATCTGCTCACCTCTGGAGTTAAATCGCTCTTCATATTGATTTCTCGACTTAGATAGTCAAAAACTGGAGGATTTGGAGATATTCGTTCCCATGAGCGTGAATGGGAGGTATACGAAAGCAATCCGTTTCCCGTAAACACGGTTTTTGTGAGATTTAGTCGAAGAACAATCCTTCCACATGCTTTATCAATGTCAGCCAACATTTGTTCTGCTTGACTAATGTCTGTATCAAGGACTTCCATGACTGCTTCTATCTCAGTTGACTCAAAGGCCTTATTTAAATCGATGAATGTAGGACAGAACGGTTTATTGTAATCTTGTGATACTTCATTGAGCCTTGTTATCCTGTGGATCTAATCCATCGTACTAAATCTTTTTCGAAACCCTGCTTGATCACATGGCTGCCTTGCGTCCAGTGTTCCGCCAATTCTTTTTAGGACGACTCGAGTGAAGAGTTTGTAGACCACATACAGCAAGGAGATTGGGAGGTAGTTGCGTATTTCGTGGAGCTCTCCATTCTTGAATAATACCGCAGTCTTACTGATCTTCCATTGATAAGAGACCTTGCATTCAGAGAGGTAACGTGTGAAGGGCCGAGCTCGTGTATTTATGAGGACTGGTGAACGGTCCTTCAGGTGTTCAGATCATATCCTGTCCGGACCTAGAGCTGTTCGATTTTGCACAGTCGAAATGGCATGTCGGATTTCGGAAGGAAGAACTTTCTGGACGCTGGCAAGTGTTCCGTCTGAGCGTCGGAGTGCAATCATCTTCGTCTAGTAATTGGTGAAGCTTCGGAGTGTTTGCAAATGCCTTTCCTAGCCTCTGCATTACTGCGCTTCTCTCTTTAAGATTTTCTTTTATCGCCTGTTTGCATTGTTTTGCAACTTCAGACGTTTGTTCGCGGTTAACTGCAACTCGTACGATTTCACGCTTGTGTATCCGCTCAACACTTTCTGGAGACAGACGCCTCTTGGTGACCCGCGAACTCTCAGCTTTCGTAGCGCTAACGTGAAGGTGTTGAATGAGCCTACTGTATTCTTCGTCGATGTTATCGACAACGGTATCCTTACCACAGCTGACTAATGAATTAAAAAATCTTGGTTTGTGGTGGTGCTGTGACTTCGGTTTTTGAATTTAGCGGCTTTTGCTCTTTTCTGCAAGGAATAGAATCTAGCACGAAGGAGACGTTGGTCTCGTCCTGTGTAGAATTTTGGGACAACAATGACAACGGCTAGGCAAAACCTTCTATTACCTATGATATGGTCTGTTTGGTTATGGTACTCTCCAAGTTCATGTAGAACGTTTCGACTTTTTTTTCGTCATACTCTGATGTCGGCACGTAAACGATGAAGATTTTCAAAGCCGGTATTTATTCGCGTTTTTTACTCGCACATGTCCGATTCTGGTTGTAAGTTGTTAAAATGAATTGATGCTCATCGACAAACTCGTGTTGGCGAGAACGATGACACCGCCAACTCCTGTACTGTCGCATGTTCCGAGGAACAGTTCTTCTCCAGGGTCACAGACGACGTTGAATGAGTGGCGTCGTCTCGTCTCGGCCAGGCCGATGACGTCGTACCTTATCACTTTTGCTTGCATGAGCAGCTCTTCTATCGATAACTCGGATGTAAGGGTACGTTCATTGTAGGTACAGATCGTCACCTCAGTTTTTCGTGATCCAGGCAGCTTCCATTGGCCCTGAGATTTTAGCAGCCTCTCCGTACTCGTCCTACCCAACGCTGCGAAATTAGAGGCTCTTTCGGGGTCAGGGGAATGAGGCTCGTTTTTTTTTTACTGTATTTAGCATTTTTGATACCCACTAGCCTCTCCGTACTCGTCCTACCCAACAGTGCTGAATTGGTGGCTCTTTCAGTGTCACGAGAATGAGGATTGCTTTTTAATTGTATTTACCATTTTGATACTTATGTATAGCTTGCTAGGCTCTACACCTGGAGCTAGGTATTTTCACAGGTTCCTTTTAACTCTCCCCTAGAGCGGACATGAAGCTCATTTGTTGGAGGCGGCTTTTGTCCGCCACCTATATACTTCCTCGTCACTTGATTGCAGGATTTTGGCCGAATTGACTCGTAGAATACAATCCGCGTAATCTTGGACACACGCGCACACGTGTGCACGAACACGCCTCATAAATACAGAAAGTATGTGCTAAATCGACGCGGCAGAAACAGGGAGTCCATCCCTTGGATCTACCTGCGTCTCAGTGAAAAATGCGTTCGCTTTTGGTCCGCGAATAACCCCTTATTCCGCCACCTTCCTACGCACCACGTACCCTCGCGAGTAAGCGGCCCGGGAACCATCATATAAAAAACCTTCGTGGTAGAATATATATATAGCATTGGCTGTATATATCCATAGGCCACGGCGAGTCATTGTAGAGCCCAGATATGCATCCAGTCGCCTCCAAACCATGCTCGATGAAGTCTCTTTCTCTCTCCGTCTATATCTACTCGTTTTGGTGCATAGGAATGAGTATATATATGTATATATATATATATATATAGAAATAATGAGTAGTGAATATATATATATATATATAGAGAGAGAGAGAGAGAGGATAAACGATAAAGCTCTCGGCGTTGATCAATCCCTGAAGTATGCGCCATGCATTCGACTTCATTAAGCATCGTTGGAGGTGATTGAATGCATATCTGGTTTTTACAATGACTTGCTGTGACCTGCCGATGTATCGAGCCAGTGCTGCTATCCTCCCAAACAAGTCTTGCACCAATTTGCTGACCCCGGAAGGATGGAAAGTTTGATGGGCCATGGGCGCATTCCACGTGCGCGTCGTAGTGGCTCCTCCAACCACTGCGCCACACGCGCTCTAAATATAAATATATATATATACATATATATATGCATTTATATATCCACGCTTTCTGTTTAATGAAACCATGTGAGCGGTTTCTCCCTGCACCAAAACGAGTAGTCATAGACGGAGAGGAAGAGAAAATTAGAGAAAGAGAATGGTGAAGTGAGAGAAAAAAACAAGGATGCAGAGGAGAAAGCGGTGAGAATAACGAAGAATCGACGAAATGAAAGAACCAATAAATGGGCGTAATGCTAATACAACTTATCAGGTAATTCTTCGCAAGTTCACACAATTCTTCACACAAACGAAAAGTGTCTTGAACCTAATGGCCATCTCTGTTAAACGAGATGGATAAGAAAGCAAAGATAATAAAACATTGTGCATTGCATTTATATAATTCTATGTCTTATGCTGTTGCACCATCCGCCAACGGAAATCGTGTAGCGCTTCTTGGCGGTACAATTGGTGCTGCAGTTATTTTCAACCTCGCTGTAGCATTAATAACTGGAAACCTATCGTTCACTTATTTCTTGCTAACGCTCACGTACGGTGGCATTGCAGCAGCTGTGATGCAGCTCATTTTCAAGAATCTCAATGAAAAGGTCGGTATTAGAACACATAGATTAGTTAAAGGAAACTTTTATTCCTACTTCAGCAGATAAACGTAGCAAATCAAAGCTCCACTTTATAAAATTCAGAGCCAAAACACTGCTATTTCAGGAAAGAGGTCATGTCTATCAAAGCGCTCTTAGTTGTGGATTCATTATTGCGAAAGGAACATTCTTTCTTCTGTTTGGCTCCTATAAACAAGAAGTAAGCAACTGATAAAAATGAGAAAGCAATCTGCAAACACTTTCACTTTCACTTTCACTAAACTTTCAAAAGTTTAAGTAAAAAACTTTGGTATCCTATAGCCCGTGTGGCGCACCGGCTTGAGGTGCTACTGCCACACACATGTGGAATTATTGACCATGACACACCAGGCCTTTCATCCTTGTGGGGTCGGCAAATTGGTACCGGACTTGCCTGGGAGGATAGCTGCACTGGCTCGATACATCGGCAGACCACCGCGAGTCATTCTGAGGGCCAGATATGCATTCAGTCACCAACGTTACTTAGTGAAGTCGAATGCTTGGCGCATCCCTCAGGAACTGATCAACGCCGAGATCATTATCCTTTATCCTTTATCCTATGTGTTACTTAACGATGATGCGCTTCTATGTTCATAAACCTAGTAGATGCCATTTTAAAGTGTGAAGTTAAGATTTCGAATGCCAAAGCATTATAGTATGCTTGGAAACGACTCAAGCTGTCTGTTTGTGTAAGGCGTAAATTGCTTTAGGGGTGGGCATAGTAAACATAGAAAGGTGTTGTTCAATTTCCTCATCGAGTATGGTACTCGTAAAACCGCGCGCTGAGCACGCCTAACATCGCATCATTCCGGTCTCACGAAATTGCGTAGTACTTGCATAGGTACAATTAGCTCTTTCCAATCTACGTGGAAACGCACTATAGAGCCATCCCAGAAATGTAGGAAAAATCGACTCAATCAGCATTCAAGGAAATCCACAAGACCGAATAAAGGCCAAATTCATGGACAGGAGTTCGAAGAGCTTCGTGGATGATAAAAACAATGAAACGAATCAAATTGAGGACCTGCTGGGATCCACACAACGGCTGTGAATATAGATTATACAAACTAGAAAGAGCTTATGGGTTCAATTAATCCCAGATGAATGCGGCAGGCATTCGACTTCAGCAACCGTCGCTAAAGTTGGATGCATATCTGGCCTTAACAATGACTCGTGGCGGCCTACCGGTATATCTAGCGATGCTTTTTTCATACCAGACAAGTCTGGTACCAGCTTATTTACTCCGGAGGAATGGACGACTTGGTGAGCCTATGAAGCCAAGATCGATCCAATGTGTATTCCAGGACGCCTCCGAGCTGCGCCAAATCCGCCAAAATGTGCGAACTAATAGAATAAAATCAGTCCTACGACCGGCTTTCTATTGACCTCAGCATTCATCAAGTAATTCTTGGTATTCTTGTTGAAAAAATGCGAAGTGTTATTTTATTCTTTATTCACGAAAAAGCTGACGTTTCGGCGGATTTCGCCTTCCTCAGAGTCTGGAAGGGTCAAGTTGACAGCAATCTATTCGGACAAACACCTCCATAACCAAACAGAGAAAACGCTAAACAAGGATTTCAATCACATTGTACACAGCTTTGCACACTCATCGCTTTCTACGAGGCTTCCACTGAGTGTGTCGCGTAGAGACCAACCGCACAGAATTTACATGAAAGTGTAATGTGCCCTTCCCATCAGAACAACAGGCTTATATGCTGTCGTATATCACACGCCATAATGAGGCATTCTTCCCTGTGGCTCATTTTCGGATTTCTGGAATTGATCCAGAACGCCTCGAGAGTTTTGCTCGGTTGTGTTCTCGATTCCCGTGCTAAAATCGTGACACGTACCACAAGGTCATCCCCGCTATGTCCTTGGTCCTATATGTGCCTAGTGGGGTATTTGGTTTACGTTTGCCGAATAGGTGTTCATTTATGCGGACACAGAGTAGTCTGCCCGTTTCGCCAATGTATTCGGACCCGCACCCCTTTACACGATGTAATATAAACTGACTGTACCCGAAGTAATACAGTAACCGTCTCTACCACTGGGATATGTTATCCAATATTGCGTTGCACATAGACGGTCATATATGCAGTTACGAAGTAACTGGGGTCTTAGATTAGTCGGTGGAATTTCATTTGTCGTCACCGAATTCTCTAGACCGACTCTTCTTAAATAGTGCTTTATAGCTGCGCTTACTTCATTTGAAATGAAGGCAGGATAAACGGGACCTTTTTATCGCTAGAGTTATCTTTTGGGGGCCCTTACATCTTTCCCGAACTGCACTTTCGTAGCCATTAGAAATGGCTATTTGCCTTGCCCAGTTCCGGGAGTCCTCTACCTGCTCTCTTCACGTGCACACGTTGGTTGCTGTTCGAAACATGTTTCTTACAAGCGGTCTATTCGTGTGAGAGGGGTGAGAGAAGAGGTGATGGACCAAGATGTTTTTACGACTTGGCATTCGGTACCACTTCGTAATGTAGCCATTTTCTGGCAAGTTAATTTGGACGTTCAGGAATGGAAGCCACTTTTCTTTCGGTTTTTCTCGGGTGAACTTGATATATTCTGACTGTTCGTTCAACAACTCGAAGCATTTGTCTATTACCTGTTGTGTTGAGCAAAGCAATGGATTTGCCCCTTTTAAAACAAAACTCTCAATGCGTTCTGGATTATTTCCAGAAATCCGAAAATGAACTGCAGGAAAGAATGCCTCGCGTGATATTGGGCAGCATATAAGTCTGTTATTCTGATCGGAGGGGCATATTACGCTTCCATGTGATTTCTGTGCGGTTTGTCTCTACGCGACACACTCAGTGGAAGCCTCATAGAAAGCAGTGAGTGTGCAAAGCTGTGTTCTGTGTGATTGAAATCCTGGTTTAGCGTTTTCTCTGTTTGGTTACGGAAGTTTTTAGCCGAATAGATTGCTGTCAACTCGACCTTTCTAGGCTCTGAGGAGGGCGATATCCGCCGAGATGACAGCTTCTTGGTGAATAAAGAATAAAATAACACCTCGCGTTTGCTCAACAACAATACCAAGAATAAAATCAGTATTTTAACAATACCTCCTAGAATGCAAAATTTTGGCAAAATTACTCCTTGCGGTCTGGGTTTCAAATCATGCTTGTTAACAATTGTAGCGCGGTGGTTTGTGAAGCAAGACCAGTTCAATTACCCAATCGCTTTCCTCCTCCAGGGCTGCAAAGGTAATCAGCATTCTACGTGAAATCTTCAAGCAGCAGCCGAAGTAAAATGCGGGCTGTTCGAAAACGATTGTAGACGACGAATCCGAGGTAATGAATCGAGGACAAGAAGTGCAGGAATCCACTGAGCAGATCTGAAGACGTGAAATATAAAGTAAAAAAAAAGGATCCTTTACTTTGATGAACACTGCAACTATCAGGAATTTCGCATACTCACTACATCTGAAGTGTCAAGCACTATTTTCTTCGATGCCTATGTTGTCTCTTTACAAGTTGTGCATGCTCCAACAGAACTTTTGTTTGTTTCACTCCTTCGAGATCGCGGTCTATAGAGGAGAAATGCTTTGCTTATGACAACTCTAATCATCGCGTGGCCAATAAATCGCACTTATTTGTGAGTAGAATTGGTTGTTGCAAGGTTATTAAGCTGTTCCTTTTGCCCACCTCTTAGGGGTTGTCTGTTACGTTATGTGTTGTCAAGCTAACAGATCGTTGGCTAATAGAATAGAAGAATAGAAGATTAGAAATAAAATAGAATAGAATAGAAGCTAATAGATTAGGTCGTTGGATTTATTAGACTTTTCTTCCTAACCTCAACGTGTACCTTGAACGTTCAGTGAACATGGAAGACAACACGAACAGGAATTAGACAGAAAAGGGTGAGCACTCTGGACCGCATTTAGGACTTTCAAAAAAGCCACCGAATAACTAAAGGACCCAAAAAACCGAAGCCGCCTTTCCGTTCAACAGTTTTCGCAGCGGTCTGTTATAATGCGGGCTGATATATCAACCGAGTTAAGAATATAGCACTCTATCCACAAAGCCTTTGAACGACGTGTTTTGAAATATAGCCAGAGTACAGATGATCAAGTCATAATTCGCTTAGAACATTGAAGTCTATCTGACTATCTCACTACATACACATCGACAGCAAAATGTGGAATAGGTGGTCACTTAATAAGAACTACAGATGACAGGTGGACCAAAAGAACTATAAAGTGGATATCGCGGGGATTCAAGCGTACTCTAGGACGATCACGTATTCATGTTCGTAGACAAGGTCAACAAGGTGCACTCGCAGTTGCAGCTGTTTCACAGATCACGGTGTGAGACTCGTACCTGCCACCAAGCTTGAATAAAACCACCACCATGGACAACAGTTGCGAAGGAAGGAAACGAACGGCAAATGTTCTGTGGTCCGCACCACCCGTGCAGACGGGTCGTCGAAATATCCAAGTATGTAAGATTGCTTTCAAAAGAGAGTGCTCTCCTCACCTATCGTATCCTCTGCTATTTTTCTTTTAACCTGCTTTATGCCGCCACCGTCTCTATTTATAAAGACAAGTAATAGATCTATTCGACGGATTGATTTCTCCTTAGGCGTCCCAAATAACTTGCAAAAAAACGTGTCGCTTCTTGTCATTAGTTGTCATTCTCTTTACTATTACTCGTACTAAGCACTATTATTTGCTATTATTGATCCAAAAACTGGATATGCACACTTCACAATAACCGGTCTTCCATTCCTTACAAAGGAAACATAGGGAACCACTCACATCAACGATCGATACGAAGGTACGGGGCGAAATCACGCGTGATCTTGGGGGAATAACTCCCTGCTATTCACCTGTATCACCTGTAGTCCCGTTGATCGTCGAGTGACTCGAGCGGGCACCAGTAAATCCTCCATTTTTCCCTATCGCGGGCAAGAGTAGCCCAGTGGGTTCTCCTCGCTTTAGGGACTCGTCGAGCATCATATCTTTCTTCTAGGCTTTTCGTGAAGAACTCTGACCATCGGGTCGGTGGTCTTCCTGCAGTACGTTTGACATCCCGAGGAATCCAGTCACTAACAGCCCTTGTCCATCGGTTATCATTCATACGCATTACGTGTCCGGCCCACCTTATCTTCGACTGTTTGGCGTATAGAACGGCATCTTTGATTTTCGATCGTTGACGTAGATCGGAGCTTCGGATCCCATCCCTTACTTGTGCGAAACGGTATACTCCTAGCATCGTCCTTTCGACTGAGCGTTCGATAACGCTGAGTGATCTTTCATCCTGCTTACGTAGCGACCAAGTTTCTGACGCATACGTTAGGGCAGGAAGAACCGTTGAGTCGAAAAGGTGGGCACGGAGTCGGGTGTTCTTTGTCCTCTTCACTACATCCTCGATGCTCTTGAAAGCTCCCCAAGCCGCTCGTTTCCTTCTGCTCAGCTCTGGAGCTAAGTCGTTCATCATATTGATTTCCCGACCTAGATAGACATAACTGGAGCATTCGGAGATATTCGTTCCGTTGAGCGTGAATGGGGCAAACGAAACCAATCCGTTCTTCATGAACATCGTTTTCTTGAGATTTAGTCTTGATTGAGATCTCCCTGCTATTAATTGTTTTTGGATTTTTGGCATTTATCCAAAAACCTCGAGGAGATTGCGCGTTGGTGTTTTAGGATCCTGTGCAAGGATATTGGCTTTTACTTCAAAATTGTCCCCGCTATGCTTTTGTGAACCATGCGTCCCTAGTGAGGTACTTAGTCTTGTTTTTCATTTGCCATCTAGGTGCTCTTTTATGCGGATACATAAGGGTCTGGCCGTTTCGCCAATATATTCATCACCGCAATTATAACAAGAGAGCAGGTATATCGTAACTTAACTCGCGCAATCACCGTCCTTGCTGTAAAGACAAATTGCGCAATTCTGTGTTTCACATTGATGGTCATATAGGCGGTACCAACTAACCGACGACGAAGAGTATTCGGTGGTATTTCAATTATCGCTACCGATTCCACTAGATCTTCCCTTCTTAATCATCGCTTCATCACTGCAATAATTTTGTCGCTAATGCAAGGCAAAATAAATGGGACTTTGTTTTGGCGAAAGCCTTTCCTTTACGAGCGTCGTTCTCGCTAGAAACTTATCTCGTGGGGTTACTGTTTCGTAGCCATTGGACAGGGCTATTTTCCGAGGCAAGTCGAGCGATTCTTCCTTTAGTTTCCTGGTTGTGCACACAGAGGTGGCTGTTCGAAACATGTTTCTCACAAGCCGTTTCCGGCACCACTTTGTCATGTAACCGCTACTTGATGGGTTTATTTGAACGTTTAGTAATGGAAGCCAGTTTTCCTTCGGTGTATCTCGGGTGAACTTAATGTTCTCAGTCTGCTCGTTCAATTCGATAATTTTCTTCAATTCTTGATTTATTTATTCTCAATTATTAGTTTCTGCACTCACTTATTTGAAAAAGAAACCTTTTCTTTCCGAAAGCGTTAGCTAGCTGGTAATTTAACCAGCGGGTAACAACTATTTCATTTAACCGCTTTGGTTAATGCATGGAATGTGCGAGTTTAAACCCAGCGAAAAACGTTGACAGCAATATATCCGCATGCTGGACCATAGTGATATACAGTAAGACTTAGCAATAGGTATCATTCCTTATCATTCATAATCAATTTTTTGTAGTGAAAAAATGTAAAAGGCAGTAAATAAGAGGCTAACATTGTGATTTCGACTAGAGCCTCGGCTTAACTGGCCTCATTGCCGATTTGAGCTCCCCAGATCAACCTCGTTGACGAGTGATTGCTGATGGCACTGATCAATGGAGCCAACTGAGAGACGGGCGAAACGGTGGTCCCGAATGCTGTAGTGGTGAACGCGTTAGCCTCCAGAAAGGGTAATAGCGCGTTAGTTCTCCACCGTAGAAACCTGCGGTCTGCAGTTTTGCAAATATTTCATCATCATTGTGGTTGTCTTACAAGATTGTTTCAATAATTGCTTTTAATATAACATCATTTATTAGCAAAAGGCATGTTTGTCATAAAGACATGGGCGTTTTTCTTACGAACAATAGGACCAAATTAGTTAGCGTTTATTCGTTTGTGTTCATAGTGTTGGATCTGTAGTTGAACGCTGGAAGTCTTTCATGTATATCTGAAAAAACTCGTAATCCAGTCTCTGAAACTATGGAAAGTACTTTTTATTGAAAACATGAAAAATTTCTCACGCATATGATCCAAAGAGAAGAAAGAAAGTTCCTTTGACAGCAATGAGAATCGACACGAGCAAGTGTTGATGTACGTGAATTAAATTCTGCAAAACTAATGAAGAACTGAGATGAAAGGTAACCGGTGAGGTTTCACACAATGATTCGATTTGTACGTAATGACACTAATCCCCTACGCTCTTTCGAATCTTGAGAAAAGCCAACTGCAATGTGATCCATGATCCCAGGACGTAGCAAAATGATAGCATGTAGTACGCAAAAGTCAACCAATTCATAATCGCACCGATAACGATGTTCACCGCCATTGCGAAGTTCAACGATGTTGATAGAAGTGCGAGACGATTTTTACCAGCACAAATAGGCATATACTGAAAAGGATTTTTCTAATTTTTTTTTCTTTCTGCACTAGTCTCCTCCATTTTCGGTTTGAATAACGCCCCCCACCCCAATTCGCCATGATAGAATCCTGAGGTGCTCGATTTCAGTGTTCTAAAGCCAGCAAAACCGGCACTCCACGCTTTTTCTAGGTCGCGGGAAACCTTTCCCAGACAAATTTATTTATATGATCTTATAAACTAATGTTTTTTAGATGATCTGAGGTTGCTATAAGTCTTCGTTGTCGTTGTCGTTGTTGTTGATGTTTACACTCTTCTCGTCGGTCGATGGCCAACGTTCCGGCGAATTCGCCTTCCTCAGAGCCGTGATGTTACGAGTGGAACTTTCCACATTTCGGCTCGGAGGAAGGCGAAACTGCCGAAACATCGGCCATCGACCAAAGAGAAGAACAGTAACAACAACAACAACAACAACAACAACAACAACAACAACAACAACAACAACAACAACAACAACAACGGTTAAGGTTATATACGGTTACGGTTAAGGTTACGGTTTGTTACGGTTATGTGGTTTATTATCGGTTAAGCCGATAATAAATATTCTTATCAACCTCGTGTAAGCTCATCAAAGAAAGAATAAAAAATAAGGTCTGACCACTCACTGCGAAGGAAACAGCTATTGATGCCGGTGTAAGAAAAGGCAGTGGTTGTGCTGATATATATAGATTTCGAAGTATGCGACCACTACATACTCCTTGTAGTACGGCGAATGCCATCGATATGTAACGAACCTCGGCGTCCACGTGTGGACCACAGTATCGTGGATCACGGTCGTACTATAACCAGAGGTTTTTTTTAACTTTTTCAAGTTTTCTGAAAAGATTGTTCAACTGACGTGGAGGACGTACCATTCGCATAACGAGCATGGCGATAAGAGGTAAAACAAGGTAAGCCAATATGAATGCACTGTGTTTTTCCATACTTGATACTAGAAATGGTGAAAGCACAGTATAACCCATGAAGGTGCCTATCATTGAAGCTGTAACAGTCACAGTAGCCCATGCGAAGACTTGAACAACAACGTTCGTTGGCGTTTCGACTTCGGCCTAAATTTCTAACGTTATGTACCCACTATAGTTTTAAAGTATCGTTTAGTCTAGTCGGTTCGTTATTTGTCTATCTATGATCGATAAAGAAAATGAATGGTGCCGCAGCTGCTCAGCTATTCAAATACGTCATGAAAAACACCTATAATTTCTACAATGATGATGAGATCATTCTAAAACTCCGGTATCTGCGATGGGGATCAAACGCGCTATTACCCCTTCCGGGGCTAACGCGTTCACGACCACACCATGTGGGTCCTTCGTTTCGCCTGTCTCACAGCTAGTTCAATCGATCAGCGCCATCATCAATCGCTCGTCAGCGGGATTGGGCAGAACAAATCGGCACTGAACCCAGTTAAGCTGAAGCTATGGTTTATACACATATTAATAATAGTTTCCCAATAACACCTAAACACAGGAAAAATTTCGCACAGTGCACCTTCGTTATTACCACGTTACTGGATCTGCGCAGCGAATTCAATGCGTGTATTGATCTAGGGAGTTCAAATTTGTATTCAACCTAATTAAGCTTAGGCTGCAGTCAAAATCAAATTTTTATTCACTGCCTACTACAATTTTTCCCAGCAGGGTATTTTATGCGTGACACAACCACAATGGTGCTGAGTTATTTGAAAAACTCCTGACCACAGGTGTCTGCGGTGCAGAACGAAAGCGCTATTACCCCTTCCGGAGGTTAACGCGTTAACCATAATTTCATGCGTTAAATAAATTACGCATTTACGCAAATATGTACTGCTGATGATTGAATAGTTTATCAATGACGATTACATGGCGGATATATAGGACAGGACGAAATAAGCCAGTGTATTAAAGTAACTTCGAAGTTCATTATGCCTCAAATTCCTTAAAACTTCAAGGTTTCTTCATATTTATTAGGAACTAACCTTTCTACCAGTCTCAATATTCAAGTTAGGTTAACCAGACATGTTGTGCGGTTCCCAGCCCTATAGGCTTCGGGGTCTTAGAGCAGTCACCAATTGAACTGATCAAATTAAAAGTTTCTTACGCAGTTTGAGATTTCGACATTTTACCAGATTAAAATATTAAATAGTTACAAAGAGTGTTTTTAATTACCATAACCATACATTGCGAGTTGATTGCTCAGGAAAGCATCGAGTCATGCCATTAGTAGACCGATAGCTTGAGGACGATTCAGCATGTCGAGGAAGATCACATTGTAAGATAAAAACCAATCAAATCTGCAGCAGACTATCGCCAAAGAACAAAGCAAGCAGATGTCGTGCTTGAGACTGACGATTTGTGAAGAAAGGTAGATCAGGTATGTGGAGTAGTTGGGCATTTTTCACGTGTGAACGAGATTGTATACACACAACAGCGATTCTAATGCAACGCAGAACAATTCTAATCTCAAATTATGTTACATTTAAGCGACCAAAGGAGTGACGATTAATCTCAATAAATGTCCCCTTCACAGCAAAAAATGTCATCTTGCCAAAAATTTGATTTTATTTAAGACATTAGGAATCTATCAGAATGGGGGGCGTGTGGCGCAGTGGTTGGAGGCGCCACGGCGACACGCACGTGGAGTCGATCTCTGCACCCATGGCCCACCAAGCCTTCCATTCCTCCAGGGTCGGCAAGTTGGTTCCAGACTTGTCTGGGATGATAGCAGCACTGGCCCGATACATCGGCAGGCCACCGCGAGTCATTGTAAAGGCCAGATATGCTTTCAATCACCTCCAACGATACTTAGTGAAGTCGAATGCATGGCGCATCCCTCAAGGATTGATCAACGCCGAGAGCTTTATCCTTTATCCTTTATTTATTATAATGGTGCTCGTGGTTACGAACGGCCACAAATGTCATAGTTCTGACAAGACCATCCGGATTTTTATGTACAGGAATTACACAATCTCAAAGCGATAGCTGGACAAATTCGTTATTGTTGGTGTTTTGTCGTTAACGCGTTCACACTAAGCATGTATAAAGTGGTTGCTTGTATTATTTTTATGCTTAACAAGGTGGTTTTATTACCAAGGTTTGAGACTTTTGCCGAGGGTTAGATATGCCGCCATGTATTCGTCTCAGCAATACCGCACTCGCAGTGATTTCTTCGCTCGTTATCCTCCCATCAAAGCGCCGGAATTGGGCCGTCTAGACCGCACTGTTGGAGCAGAGTCGTCACCACATAAACGTCATGTTGATTCGGAGTGTGTTAGCCCAGCTAGCAGTTTCGCAGCCAACAGTTCAAGAAACTTTCAGAAAGGGCGAAGTGGCGGCGCCGAAGATGGGCGTGCTGAACGAAGAAAATACATAACTCCACGAGATGATTCGAGACCATCACATTCACACTCGAGAAGTTTACCAATTTTAGGCGGTTAATATCCGTCTTCTGCAGAAAGGGGCAATCGTTACAAGTATCGCAATGGTAGGTGGTTCAATACGCACAAAACTCATTAGCCAACAGCCAGTAACACCGCGCAATCTCATAGCTTTCATGATCATGATCACCTGCACTTCCGAGATCATTTTAGAGGCTACTCAACGACTAGGAAGGTCATTGGTCGTTATCGCTACGAATAAACTACAGAATCAGATAGATCCACAGCTAACTCCAGCTGGAAGAAAGGGTTGCTGCCTTTCAACGTTAACCTGATTTGCTTGAGATCGACAACGCAACTAGTCGCAGTTTGGAATACCGTGGTTTAAGAAATGCACACTCTCACGCTAATCTTTCTGGTAATTTACCATCGCTGCTAGATTTCGCTACGCCGCTAGATTCCGTCAAGAAGGCAAGACTAAAACGTGAGGAAGTAAATCTGAGACTGTGTGAGAAGGAACTACTTCGTCGAGAGCAGAAGTTGCTCTTTAGACAACGACGCTTAAGTAATCGAGCACCGCTGTCTTATGGATGTGTAGTGCAACCAAAATCTTCAAGAAAGCCACCTTTCTAAAAACTCGAAATTTCATTGACAGCGTCAGGCGATCAACAGTAAAAGATTTTGTTGTTTGTTTAGCCAACTCTATCCAAAACCCCTAGAGCTGGCAAAACTCATTGGGCTACTCTTGCACGCGATAGGGAAAATTGGAGGATTTACTGGCGCTAGCTCGAGTCACTCGACGATCGACGGGACGACAGGTGACACTAGTGACAGGTGATACAAAAAAATCAGCAATAACAATCAAAGTTGTTAGTTACCTAAACAACTACAGCCCTAAGCACTTACCGTGTCCGACATCACACTGATAATTGATTCAGTTGTTATGTCTGATGCAGTTCTCGTAGGTAATAGTTCTTCTTCGATCTTTTTTGCTGTTGCTGTTGTGAAATCCCAACTACTTCCAACAAATCGTTCCACTTGACATTCAATTTCATCTCGATACGTTTTGTACAAATTCGTGACATCATTCATTGTGTAAGTAGTGAATAGTAGAAGAAGCACAAAGAACACCAGTGAGTAGAAGTAAATGAAATTAAATGAAACCCCCCCCCCCCTCCCCACCCCCACAGGGGATACATGAGCTACCAGCAAACATGTTCGATATTAATTCACGTCCAGCCCGATCTTATCTTCAGTCCCACCTTTTGAAGAGCTCGTCACTTTGATGAGATGCCAAGAAGGAATCTTTTTCTGGACATTCCATGAACCATATACATATACGTAATATAATAGCGTATCTTTTTATATCTTCTAGTTTTTCGACTGACCCGCTTAAATATTTGAACTTGATACCTGAATGGCGCGTCATCACTAATTATGCGGGCTCCAGCACCATTACCATTTTTCGGAGATCTGCTGGTTAAGACATTGTGGCTTCCTGGAATCCCGAGGACGGCCTGGCCAAAGTCTACCCCAGGTCGTCACCACGACAGGCAGTTGCAGCCCTTGTGGATCAGAGGATTTTGCCCCCATGCGACTTTGATACCAAGACGGTGGTGGATCCTGTTATTGGCTTACTCCTAGCTAGGCTTCTTGATGGAAACGCTGGGCTCACTCTCAGCTTGGGAGACTGCCAAGGGATGAATCGTAACAGTGACCCCATAGAAGCCATCATACGCTTTTAATAAAATGCAGGAAGCTTCTTTCCCAAACGCATTTTTTCGTCTTGTATGGACGCCATAACAAGCACTAATACCTGCATTCTACTTCCATACTGGAGTTCGGAACTTGCCCAATTTCGTCCTCGCGACGAGTTAGCAAATAATTGGAAGAAGTTTATACGACGCGTTTAAAATATGTAGAACTATTACGTGTTAGCAGTGGTCTTCTACTATTCAGTTCTATTGCACAGACGTTGCAATATTTTACTCTTAACTCGTATTAGGTTGGTACATATGAAATTTCCGATCTTATTGATTTAATTTTCCGTGTAAAGGATAAAAGGATAAAGCTCTTGGCACTGATCATTCCTTGAGGGATGCACCATGTATTCGACATCATTAAGTGTCGTTGAAGGTGATTGAATGCACGTATGGCCTTTACAATGACTCGCGGTGACCTATCGATGTATCGAGCCAGTGCTGCTATCCTCCCAGACAAGTCTGATTCCAATTTGCCGACCCTGGAGGGATGGAAAGCTTGGTGGGCCATAGGCACGGGGATCGTTTCCATGCCAGTGTAAATGTGTAATTCTAACGCCTCTTATTTCGATTGATGAAATTTACTGTTAAAGAAGTTATTGTTGTTTGAAGCCTACAATTCAAATAAGACATTTTATATGTTACGACCCAATATTCTCACAAACTTTCATTGAATTCAGTAAGAGCCAAGCCCCGTGCGTAAGTAGCTCGTTACACTTCAAACTTCAATTCTCGTACCTTCCTTAATGTTTCAGACAGAATGCAAGCTTGTTCGATAAGGTGGAACGTATTTAGAAAATCGACGTCCTTTCAAAAAAAAAAACTACATTCTCGAATCTGATTATTCATGATTTTCAGAAAGATCAGTTGTCGGAATCTTTACTTTGGATATTGGCTTGACATTAGAATTTTACAGTACTTTTTTTACTCTCACCGATTTTTCTAATGCTCTTCTTAAGTTCTTAACTTTTTTATTTACTGCCTACTTTTTTTGATGGTAGGGCATACTGCGAAATATATCTTTAATGATGCTGAGATATTTGCAAAATTCTGGACCACAGGTGTCTGCGATGGGGAATGAACGCGTTATTGTCCTTTTTGGGAAATAACGCGCTCACCACCTCATCAAGCGGGTCCTTCGCTTCGCCTGTCTCTCCGATCAATCCCGTTAACGGATGATTGTTGATGGCAAGTGATCGATAGAACTAGTGTGGTGGTGAATGCGTTACTCCCCGGAAAGGACAACAGTGCGTACGTTCCCCATCGCATACACCTGCGGTCCGGAGTTTTGCAAATATCTCACCATCATTAAAGCTCTTCTGAAGGTCTAAAGTTCCACTGAACGATTTTTTGGAGAGGTCACTACATCCAGGTCATAAAAGAGTACAATAATTTTCTACTCTGAAAATGTTAGGTAGTGACAGTTAATATATACTTTTAATAGTACCCTGGATCGACTTTCTATTAACCTCGGCATTGAATTATGAATTCGTCATTTTCTCTCTTAGCAATCGCGAGGTTGTTAAACAGCATACGTTTACTTCCATACAATAACACAGATACAACGGAATCGTTGCTGACTTTTCGGCATAATCGCCTTCTTCAGAGCTTGGAAGGGTACACTAATACATACACAGCTTACTAGCTCAAACACTTCAACAGCACAAACAGAAAGATGAAAATCTGATCGATAGTTACAAGATCTACGGCTTCTCGAAAGATCCCACCGCTTTTTTCACCTGTCTTCAGTGTCTTATACTTTTAATATTTTAACATCCATGTTAAACAACGAATGGCTTCCGGAATCGTACAGTTTACTTCGGCCAATATAATTACTCACTGATGGGTAGCCCATTTCTACCCCTCGTTTAATTCACCGCGAATACTACTCACTTGTAGATATCGATAGTGACAGCTATAGTATAGGTTTAGTTAAGTTAGCTGTAATTATCGTTATTGTTGTACGATGGTGCGGCTTTTATCGCTACGAAAACTGCGCACCAAATCTCTTCTCTTTCGAAGCATTAGATGAATATCAATCAGACGCTTGCTCATTCGCTTTGCTTTATCGTGATTTTTCCCCAGTGTTATGCTTTAGCTGGTTTTCTGCTAATGTTACCACGGAATGCTTTGTCGTTGCTGATATAGTTCACTTTTTGCAGAATTAGCTTTCTCTAACGTTAATACCGACTGCCGTAAGAACTGGACTCGTTTACACCCACTTCTTCTGTCTCTACTTCATCCATATTCATTCATACCTACACTGTACCTACGACGATCACACTTCGTGACGTCACCGCCACTATCAGATTCCATATTGCTCTGCGCATGCGTCAGCTTCTGCATTCTCACCCACAGGGTATGTCTTGCCTTCATCCTGATCTAGATTTATGTCTGATTTTAGACTACTACATCGCATACTAGTACAGGTTGTCCGCCTACAGTTTTATTTCTGGTCGTATTATTTTTACACACTACGTCTATCACGAAATCTTATCACAGATATCATATGTGTTGTTATCAGCAACGACAACTACGGATAACATTCGTTCGAAGTTCCCAGAATTTAGCGGTCCGTCATGAAAGAATGCATAAACTAAAGCTGATTAGTCGGTCGAGCTTACTAATAATATTGATCTAATACCGCACCTACATAGTTATGGTTATACTTATGGTTATCGTTATAGAAGAGGAGGACGGCAGGTAGTGATGCCGGTAATCAGAGCACAGCGTTGGTTCGATTTCGCTCCGGGGTGACAAAGCCGTTTATCCTTCCGAGGCCGAGAAAATGCTTGAGGTCGTACCACATCTAAGCGCTTTTTCCAGCTCAGTTTTGTTTTCACGCGTATTTCCTTGTTTATATGCCGAAGAATGATAATAAAGACTAGAAGTTTCCATGATACTACCCTCATTTTAACCGGATATCACAAGCACGGTGGGGGCAACGCGTGAGGACTCCAACGGCTATATAAGCGAATCTTTTGATGCTTATGATCAGTTTATTCTCCCTACTGACTTCGAGATGGCTACTGATGTTCAAACCGGCCTAACGAGGGTTGCAAAGGTGCCTCGTACACCACGACCTCACCCTCCATATTCAGAAATGGTCCGACAAGCTATCGCCGAGCTACATGACAGTTCCGGTTCGTCGAAAGCTGCTATCCATCGTTACATTGTTGAGCGCTATCCACTTGGAAGGAACACCAACTTGGTTGGTCAATGTTATCGTTTTTATTTGAATCCCATAAAATGTAGCCAAATTTGTAGAATAGCAAAAGTTTTTGTAAAGAAGTGTTTCAGTTTTTTAACGGCAACACATTCGTCAAAGAATTGAAAAGAATTGAAAAAAAGCAGAACTTCGTCACCCCCTCCCCCCCCCCA
>MQTX01000067.1:107507-130503 GCA_009735665.1 Angiostrongylus cantonensis
TCATATGCTAACATCGTTTTTAATAATAGGCTATTTGGAGCCACATTAATCCTCATTGAACGGGCTCAAATGCAGCTTCTAGTCAAATAGAATTATGCTAATTGAAAATGTTTTACTGAATTTTAGAGATAGCTCTCTTTAGATTAATACCAATGTTCGGCTAGCGCTCAAGAGAGGTGTTGAGCGCGGAGAACTAGTACAAGTCAGCGGAAGCGGTGTGAATGGAAGTTACCGGCTCTCTGAGAAGAAAGCGCCCATTTGGAAGGGCAAAGATGTAAGTGAAACTCGTTATTAAACAAAAGATATATGACATCTTCTCTGACGTGCCATGTTTTCTTTATTTTAGAACGCCAACAACAAGAAGGCAAAGCCAGCGGGTTCCGAAAAACCCGACACTGTGTCAGTGAAAAAAGCAAGTGTCGAGAAGAAGACTAAGATACCAGGGAAAGCTACGTCAAAGAAAGCCAAATCCGCAACATCTTCGAAAGCTGTTAAAAGCAATAAGGCTTCATCCGTTCACCCCAGGTCTGCTCCTAAAACCACCGCTGTGAAGAAGAAGTAGATTTTGCCGGTGTTCACAAACTGTAGCTCACATATGAGCATTTTATATAATAAATACTGATGTGAAAACCTTCGTATTACACAGCGCATTATACAAGACGACATTTTAACATATCTTACTAAGAGATAAAGTTTCGGACATTGATGAATATCTCAGAGATACGTCATGTATACGACTCCATTGGGTCATTATATAAGTGAACTACAATAGCTTTTCCTTTTTATCATCTGCTCTAAAGCATCAGTGACAAAGGTAGGATTTAGACAATATTACATAACTCAAAGAGTTCTGCTGAAACCATAACATCTGCAACGAAATCACCATTATTTAGTTCAACCAGGAACTGTTAGACGAAGTAGGCCGAGAGGATGCTGGGGGTTTCTCACAGTAATCTAGGCTATCCCCAATTACCTCAATATTTACTGTACTCGCAACGATGCGGCTGTCTACCCATAGAGCGTGGCATAAAAATTAGACAACAGACCTAATCTTCAGCTTAATAATTAAATAAAATTCGATTTTCTCATTGGTTAACTGGAATACACAGTTGGAAACCTAGAAATAAGCCATGGTATGAAAAATTTTGCAAGCTTTTCACTGCTTGTTTGATGCAACCTGTCACAAACAGGGATCCATAACATGGTCACTATGTTGGCATCATTTTACATTTTGTCTTCTTTTATTTCTAGGCTTACCCTTCTGATTTTACTCTAAAAAAGAAGATAGTCTCGAGTTGTTTGCAGATTCTAGCATGGTATGGGCTGGTCTATAGCACTCCATCTACATCGAGATGGTGAACTCGTTGTCACCTTCGATGATGACCACTCGTAGCCTTCCTAAGACATCGTAGTTCTACACTCGGAAACACCTTCACTCACTATGAACTAATAAACCATTTGTGTGATTGCCGTCGTATATGGATTGCTGCAAATATGATAGTCTGGTAGAACAACAGTCACTCTTTAGAAATATCCAAAGGAAAAATGAACGAAATGAATAAAAACTTTATTATGTTGGTATAACAGACAAACAACGTTAAGTCGAAGAAGCATCGATGTAGACAGTAGTTAAAGTAAAAGATCTCAAAAGTCAAAGCAGGGACGAGATGTCGTGTGATCTCATGGCATTCCTCCCTAGTACTCAGTCTAGGATTCTTGCCACTTACCAAGAAGCCTCAAGAAGTTTACGCGCTGGTGTTTGTGCATCTTGTGCGAGTGACTCTTATATCAAAATCGTCTCCTATATGCTTTGGTATCCTATGCGGTCCTAGTAGGATACTTAGTCTTGCTTTTCGTTTGCCATCTAGGTGTTCCTTCATACGGATACATAAAGGTTTTCCCGTTTCGCCAATATATTCATCTCCGCAATTATTATAAGAGACCAGGTATATCGTACCTGAACTCGTCAATCACCGTCCTTGCCGTAAGGACAAATTACGCAATTCTGCGTTCAACATAGATGGTCATATAGGCGGTTACCAACTAGCTGACGACGATGAATATTCGGTGGTATTTCAATTATCGCTACCGATTTCTCTAGATCTGTCCTTCTTAAGCATCGTTTTAATAGGCACGCTTACCTCATCGCTAATAAAGCGAAGCATAAACGGCACTTTCATTCTGACTACGTTTTCCGTTTAAGGGCGTCGCTCTCCTAAACTTATCTCGTATGCTTGCTATTTGGTAGTCATCAAAAATGGTTATTTGCCAAGTTGCACGATTCCTGCTTTAGATCCCGCGTTTCCTCTTCGTGGACACGGAGGTGGTTGTTCAAAGCGTGTTTCTTACAAGATCTTTATGTGTGAAGGATGGGAAGAGAGGAAATGAACGAGCATGTTTTTGTTACTTAATGTGCACAGACTGCTCATTCAATAACTCCAAGCATTTGCCCATCTCCTTTTGAGTACAGAAAATGGCAAAATGCTCACCTATTTATCTGCAGTAGAGTAGCGTTCGGAAATCGATAACAGAGCCTTCTATTTTAGACATGAGCGCAATGGCGAGAGTTGGTGCCAGCAGCTGTCCCATTGTCAGCCCTCTCATTTGTGCGTAATAATTCAGAAACCATTTGAAAATCGAGCAGTTTAGGAAGTATTTTAAGAAAGCCATAAACTTTTGAACAGAAAAGCTATACATATCCATTCCTCCGTGTTCCACCGGAAGTTAGAGGACGGCCTGCACTGCGAAGTCATTCAATGCGTTTCTGTAAAGCGCGGTAACACAGAAGGATTCCATCACGTACGCGTTGCTTGGAGATGCGTTACGTAGACGTTCTAGGAACATTTTGGTGTTACGAAGTGAACCAAAGTATGTTTAAGCAACTGAGTAAGTATTAGGCTTGGAAACCATGCTGTTCTATCCGTTGGCCCGCCTACAGCTGATAATGGGTGTAACTTTGTAGAATGATGGATTGGTACCCGCAACATTATCTGATGATACTATCATATATGTTTTAATAAGTATAGCTATAATACGGGACATGTTGGTGTCTCTCTATCTTATAGCGCGAAATAACGGATGATATTAAGCCTGCCGACTTTGCCACTTATTGATTTTTGTATTGCTTTTCGGATAATAGACAATAAAGGGTAACACCACTAAGACGTTTCTTCGTTATCCTAACATCTAACTGGCAAGGAATAACTACGAAGTCTACCCTGATATCCTAATGATCTTCAGATTTATTAATTGTCTATTTTCTCGCATACCACATGTTTGTCCGGCTGTGAGGTTACGGCCAAACATTCTACCTAATGATTAAGGGTTTTGAGAACATCGTCCGAAAACATGCGGAATTTCGCATCGATTTATACGTTTGAGTCCTGCTGTCCAAAAAACGCTCTGAGAAAAGGAGACGGTGTTAATCTCACCACTTCGTGATTTCCACTTTTATTCAAAAATTCCTCGTTGGCCTGATAGTGGTGTTGATCTTAAAGCTCATACAAACTGTAACCTATCCTACGCACGGTTCCTTTAGAAATGGGTTGTGATGGTGAAAAGCTCGGGTTCAGAACGGTTCTAATAGTGAGTGCTCGCTCTCAGGTTTGACGATGCCCCAAATACTGGACTCTGGACTTTCTTGGTGCCTTATCAACCCTATTTCGCCTCCTTTCATAAGCGTAAATGGTTGGTTTATGATTCCTTTAAGCAGAGATGAGCGAAATACTCTAAAGATTCATGAATACTCGTTATAAGGTTGTTTTGGAATTTGCCCTAATATTATCGCATACCAATATTGATCCGCCAACTATTCTCGTCCAAAGGTGATCCTCCAAATACAAAGCACGAAAATGTTCTTTCGTCGCATACTTCTTCATTCTGGCGAATATCTTGTTTTGCTAACTTCGTAGTGCAGCCCGAAGTAGTCCCATCTCTACGTCTCGTACTTGCTGGGTATCCTCTGGTTGACAGCATATCTCGTGAAGTCGCCTTCGTTTGATGAAGTTCGGAATGCCATGGTATACCAATCTCGCATCAGCTCAACAAGGACAATTCATAAGAATATATGCATACATCGACCCATGACACTATTATTCCTTAAGATCTCTAGTTCATCAAGTGGACAGTGATCTTGTGAGTACACAGGCCTCGGCGAAAGTTCTTAATCAAATACGATTCAGAATTCTCATAACTTCCTCAATTTACCTGTATTGAGTCGCTATTAAGGTTATATTTACCTGACACATTCTTTATATCAGTTCACTACAATCATAAAACAACTCTTTATAAAAGAGACGAGTGTAATACAGTAGTAGGAGGAGCCTTGCCACAAGCACTTGGTCTTTGGTTCGATAGCGCGCTCCGGACTCAACCGGAAGCGTTCTACCCTCCCAAGCGCCGGAGGACTTGTTTCAGTGGATAGCAACCTGATGCATGGCTGAAATACCGCAAGTTACTTTATTTCGAATTATAGACTCGATCACCTCTAACGGTGCTTGCTGAATCCGAATGTAAGCCGCATCTCTCCAAGAAGTGATCAACACCCATGGCTTCATCGTTTATTTTTTTTTTCGCTTACTGATAAATCACGCCAGTGCTGCTGTCCTTCCCAAACAATTTTGGCACCAATATGCCAACCCCGGAGGGATGGAATGTTTGGTGGGCCATGGGCGAGGGAATCGAATCCACGTCAGTGTTGTAGGGCGCCTCCGACCACTACGCCACGCGCGCTTTTAACCCATAAAATAACTACTTGAGGTTAAAATGTCTCAAAACGCAAGAAGGCGATATTCGAGAGCACTGTCTTATTGTTGCAGGTAGAGAATAAGTACCGGTGTCCATGATATATCGAAGTGTTGCTTGGGTTCGATAGGATGGTTCCCACTTACAACAATACGTCTGATTTTTTCTTACTGATTGCCCTTTTAATTGGCGATTCTATTACTAATGTTTCAATAATGAGTGGTTCCATGGAAAAGCTCACCTCACGAGAAAAATTTAAATGCTGAAATTTGGTGAAGGTGCACTCTCCAGCCAAGAATCCTCTCACAGTATGCCGGCTAGTTTTGAGAGAAGGTGACGCATCCCCAGGTGGTGGTTTAGACGTCAATCACGGACCAAAGGCGTCTTTGTACTTCGCGGAGACACAGGTGCACCCAGAGAAAGAACTGCCTTCTTTTGTTGCGCTGACATGGCACATGCCTGGATACTTGGACGGCTCGTCCTTAATAGTTGTGGAGGCCCCAGCATAATCTTCATTTATCGAAATTTTGCTGTTTAGCTATTGTTTTTTACGAGCTCAGCCTTCCCAAAGCCTGACTTAAGTTGTCACCATGACAGGCATTTGAGGCCTTTGTAGGTCAGAGGGAAATTTTTGCCACCATAAGACTAGTTTAATGCTAGAACGGTGGTGGATCCTAGTATTGGTTCACTCTTAGCTGGGCTTTTTGATGGAAGCGCAGGACGCCTTCTCAGCTTGAGAGACCTTGCCGGGCGCTGAATCTCGTTGCATTACATCGCAGCCCAACACCTAAGAACTCCTAGCCACGATGAGGCGGTAAACCGTTGGGAGGATATGGCACCTACTTTTTGTATTTACGAGGACGTATTCATGCATGCGTGTTTGGGTGTGTTCTTGTTTATGTGGATTGTATTCAACGAGTCAACTCGGCCAAAAGCTCGCAATCAAGTACAGGGAAGAATATAGGAGGCTGGGAGACAGTTAGAAGTGGCCTCCAAAAATTAGCTTTCCGTGTATTTTGGGAGAGTAAGTAAGCTATCCGTGAGCATATTCAGAACCCACTTTTACGATATATCATGTTAAAAGTGGGTATTAAACTCCAAATACAGTGGAATAGGTAATTCCCATCAGGCTGACCCGAATGAGCCCTCGACACCGCTCCGTTGAGTATAACGAGTAAAGAGAAGCTGCTAAAATCTTAAAGCCATTCTAGCCTGCCTAAGTATAAACGGTCTAAGGCGACGATTTGTACATAGAATATACGTACAATAGCATCTGCGTTTTCTACGGAAGATTTGATTACCCAGGCAAGAAGGATAAGGCACGATGTTAACGGACTGGCTGAGATGAGAATATGCCACAGATTCAATGTGGTTTACGCCACCGGAGAAGAACAGCTTCTCGTAACACATGACAATAAAGGACTCAGAAGAGGCGGCAGCGTCGGTGTTTCCTCAACACGAGTTTGGCCGTGAATATCGATTCATTCGAACAACTACCAACCAGAATCGGGCACCTCTGCTTTTTCAATCTTCGCTATCTCTGTAATGACATAAAGCTATAATGAAGATGAAGTGTTTTTTACAGATTTCGGAAAATTCTACGCGAAGAAAACTCTACATACTTCAAGGGCATTCACCGGAGATTTTAAAGCTAGGACTACACCCAGTGAAAAGATCTATGGATTAGAGGACTACACCCAGTGAAATAAGATCTATGGATTAGAATAGAAAAAGCAGGGTGAGCGGTTGTCCGAGATCATCATGACAACGAATACCGTTCATGGTTACTCGCAAATCCAGAGGCCCCATTCTCAACGTTGAAGCTGAAACCACTAGAGAGCACTATAGCAAAATAGAATACACGACATCACAATAAATCGAAAGCTTTCTTCTGAGTGATGCTGCCGTTGCCCAAAATGTTGTACGGAATCAGACCGTCTTACCCTTCGTGCAAGATTTCATTTCCCATAGAAAAGAGAAAAGGTCGCTAAATTGAAAAACGAAGCACTAAGGCTATGTAAAATGTGATTTATTCAGTTCACTGATCAACTGCTGAGAGGACGCGCTTTTTGATTACATCGACCAAGATTACTGTCAACTCATTCAACATTTTCGGACCAGCTCAATGAAAGCTGAGAGCCCGGAAGTCACCAATAGATATCTAGATACCCATAGATACCCAAACGTACAGATCGATGCGAAATTCCGCATGTTTTCGGACGATGTTCTCAAAATCCTTAATCAGTAGGTAGAATGTTTGTCCGTAACCTCACAGCCGAACAAACATGTGGTATGCGAGAAAATAGACAATTAATAAATCTGAAGATCATTAGGATATCAGGGTAGACTTCGTAGTTATTCCTTGCCAGTTAGATGTTAGGATAACGAAGAAACGTCTTAGTGGTGTTACCCTTTATTGTCTATTATCCGAAAAGCAATACAAAAATCAATAAGTGGCAAAGTCGGCAAGCTTAATATCATCCGTTATTCCGCGCTATAAGATAGAGAGATACCAACATGTCCCGTATTATAACTATACTTATTAAAACATATAAGATAGTATCATTAGATAATGTTGCGGGTACCAATCCATCATTCTACAAGGTTACACGCATTATCAGCTGTAGGCAGGCCAACGGATAGAACAGCATGGTTTCCAAGCCTAATACTTACTCAGTTGCTTAAACATATTTTGGTTCACTTCGTAACACCAAAATGTTCCTAGAACCTCTACGTAACGCATCTCCTAACATATCTGTCCTTCACAATGACTTGCGGTGGCCTACCGATATATCGAGCCAGTGCTGCTATCCTTCCATCCACATCTGATACCAATCTGCCGACTCTGGAGGGATCGAAAGCTTCGTGGGCCGAAGTCGCGGGGATCGATTCGACGTGTGTGTTGCAGTGCCGCCTCCAACCACTGCGCTACATTCGCCTTTCCACGATGAATTTAAGACATGAAAACATAACATCGTGTTTGTCTATCATTCATGCTCATTGGATGCATTGCAAACAGGATCTTTAGTGGGTGATGACGTTATTTATGCCTCTAAAATGTTTCTTCACAAGTTCATTAGTGAAGTAATTCACCACCAGCTCAATGTACTATCGGAGAGTTAATAAATGCTCTATCGATGACTCGGCTAATTCATGCCAAAAAATTACTGCTTATTCAAGAAAATGGTGCATACACAGGGATTTCAGCTTTTTCTCTGCTGTTTGCGATTAAGCAGTATGCTATATTAACCCTGTGGCTTTTGCGTGTCTTAAAAAATTAGAGTAATGAGTAAACAGCTGTAAATAGTAGCATTATGTGTCAAAATAAAAATAGAGCACATCACAGGCGACGTAATCCACGTATGTGTCGTAGTGGCGCTTCTAACCACTACGCCACACGCGCCCTTGAAAGAAAAAAAACATTGATAGAAATTTGTATTGCGCAAGTCTTTTAAAAATGCTGGTGATAACATATTAAATGTAAGCTATCCTATAAGTGATAATTTGATCGAGGAAAGGTAGGCGAAGTTTTGAATGGATTCCATGACTAGGGAACTCGTGAAACGAATATTACCTGACCTATTCACTTCAATACTCGAATCTAAACAGCAGATGCATTGATTTGAAATGACTTTCATATTTTAGCACTACTAGAATAAAATTAAAAAAACATACAAAAAAAGTGTTTCTTCTTCTTTGTTGAAGTAATTAAAACGTTGAGAGTTCAGTTGCAACTGGTTTTCTTAAAGCACACAATGATTGGCGTCCGCTTACTTAGGCGTTTACGATTTTCATTCTTCTCTCTATCCGCCTGTGATATGCTCTATTCTTATTTGGATACATAATGTCACTATTTTTAGCTGTTTACTCATTACTCTAATTGCTTACGATACGCAAAAGCCACTAGGCATAAAGGGCACGATAGGCTAATAGACTGCTGAATCCTAAACAGGCAAAGAGAAAGCTAGAATCCTTACGTATGTACCATTTTCTTGAATAAAAAACAATTTCGAGGTTAAATTAGCCGAGCCATCGATATAGCAGTTACTAACTCTCTGGTAGTGCATAGAGGTGGTGAATTACATGACCAACGAGTTTGTGAGGAAACCTTTTAGAAGCATAAATCACATCACCTCCTACTAAAGATTCCGTTTGAATTGTACGTAATGGTCACGAATGATTGATAAACAAAAATATTATTCCCATGACCGAATTTCTATAACCTAGGCATCGACTAAATAATTTTTTAAATTACTATTTAGCAAACGGTTACAATCCTCGCACAGGAGTCAGAAGCAAAAGTACGCAAAACTCTCGAGGCATTCTAGATTAATTCTAAGAATCCGGAAATGAGCCGTGGGGAGGAATCCCTTATTATCATGCGTGATATTGGGCAGTATACAAGCCTGTTATTTAGATGGGTAGGGCACATTACGATTCCATGTGAATTCCGTGCGGTTGGTCTCCACGTGAATTATTCAGTGAAAGACTCATAGAATGCGGTGACTGTGCACGGAAGCTATTCTGCGTTCAATGTGATTGAAATTTTGATTCAGCATTTTCTCTGCTTTGTTATGGGTGCTTGGCCGTGTAGATTGCAGTCAACTTGATCTCTCCAGGCTCTGAGGAAGGCGAAACCCGCCGAAACATCAGCTTGTGCGTAAAAGAAAAGAAATAAAGGAACACCTCGTGTTTGCTAAACAGAGATATAAAGAATAATACAAAATGTCATGTTTTCATGTCTTAAATTTATCGTGGAAGGGCGAGTGTGGCACAGTGGCTGGAGGCGCCACTGCGATACACACGTGGAATCGATCCTAGCGCCCATGACCCACCAAACCATTCGGGGTCGTCAAATTCGTACCAAAGTTGTCTGGGAGGATAGCAGCACTGGCTCAACACATCGGTAGGACACCGCGTATCATTGTAAAGGAGAGATATGCATTCAATTACCTCCAACGGTACTTAATGAACTCAAATGCCACTGACGCCGAGATCTTTATCCTTCCTTTATTAAATGCATCGTGAAAAGCTGTATAACTCAGTCACCCAATCTAAACAAAATACAGTGCTCTTGCAAAAAAAAATTTATAGGCACTTTGTATTATATTTACTTTACTAGGCAACTTTAGAGATACTTTATATTTTTATACAGACCTCCATCGATAACTCCAAATACGGTTAGATTTCTTCATTTACTCCTGAGTTTAAACGCTTTTTCGAGCGACCATCGTTGTTCGCTTCTACGATCGGTGAAAAAACAACTAGGATGTATTCTAGAAAACAGAAGGCTGATATAGGTTAAGAAGAAGAAGTTTTTGAGAAACCACAGTGACAGAAAACTCCCTCGTCGAAAAGCTCTTAGCGGATTGTTGTTGAATGGTCGTGACCTATGATGTTTTCTTATTCTACAATAAGTGATAAGTAATAATATTGCTTTTTGGGTGTCAGCTGTCGCTAAGATCACATATATTCCTTTCTCAAAACCGAAATCAAAAGAGACGACGTTGCCGATGCTATTTACCCCATTGAAACGCCTACCTCAATGAGCATCCCGCAAGGCGAAAGCCAACAATCAGTCGCCGGCAGCAAGCAAAACGGAGCTCATCGTCTAGAATTCATCTCATTCTAATCTCTATTCGCTCTCACACTATTAGTTTTGTTATTCCAAATTTATAGAAAGTGGTAGAATTTAAGACCAATGAAGACTTTTTCTCTTCAATCGTGGAAAAACATTCATATGTGGCTTACCCCTTCTAAAGTAGCTTAAGATTTCTCAAGTAGAGAATCAGACCGATTATGAGTCGTTTTCTTTCCCAGCAATCGCGAGGTTGTTATACAGCATACATTTACTTCCACAGAAAAACATTTACAATACAATACAATACAACAGTAGCTGACGTTTCGGCAGTATCGCCTTCTTCAGAGCCTGGAAGGGCATGCTGATATACAATTTATTAGGCCAAACGCTTCAGTAACATTTATAAACAGACGAAAAACTCTGTGGTAACTACATGATCAACAGCCTCTAGAAAAACTCACCGCTTCTTACGTGACTTCCAATGTGGAAGGTTAGAGCAGCTGACTATAGCCGCATATGGTTAATGACTGTACCATCGCACATCAGAAATTGATGCGAACATACGGGGTCAGGTCGCGCATGACCTGTGGGCAGTCATCCCTGCTATTCATTCTAGGGTTTTTGGCATTTATCCAAAAAGCTTCAAGAAGTTTTCGAGTTGGTGTTTTAGTCTCCTGTGCAACGATATTGAATTTAATTTCAAAACTTGATGGATGGACAAGCCATGTATATTTATTTTTTCTTCATGTTCAACAAGAAGTTCGAAGATGGCTTGCATTGCGGAGTCACTTGATACATTGGTGTACAGCATGGTAACGTCGATGGGCACCATCACGTGCGTGTAGTTAGCAGGTGCGTTACATAGGCGTTCTAGGAACATTTTGGTGTTACGAGGTAAGCTGAAATACGTTTAAGCAGCTGAGTGACTATTAGGCTTAGAAACCATGCTATTCTTTCCGATGACCCGTCTACACAGCTTATGATGGGCCTAACCTTGAATGTTGATGGATTGGTTGACGCAGCAATATTAGAAGATACCAACTTATGCATTTTAACAACTAAGGTATAAGACGAGCCATGTTGGTTTATTGATCTTAAGGTGTGAAATAACCGCCGCTTCTTGATTTTCAGCTCTTTTTGCTGTTCTTTGTTTAGCCTGACAACAGAGTCGGTCTTCGAGTTCATAAAGGTTGCGTGCTATCCTACGGAAGGTTGTGTTAGAAATAGGCTGCAGGTTTAAGATCGCCGGTTATTTCACACCTTAAGATCAATAAACCAACATGCCCTGTCTCATACCTACTTACTAAGACACATAAGTTGGTAACACCTGATGATCTCGCGTCAACCAATCCGTCGTCATTTAAGGTTGGACCAATCATCAGCTGTGTAGACGGACTAACGGATAGAATAACCTGGTTCTTAAGCCTAATACTTACCCAGTTGCTTAACTACATTCCAGCTCAGTACATCAACTCCCAAATGTTCCTAGAACGTCTGTGTAACGCGTCTCCTAATAACGTGCACGTAATAGAGTCGTTCGACGTTACCGTGCTGTACACCAACGTATCGAATGATTCCGCAATGCAAGCCATCCATGAACCTTTTTTTGAACATGAAGGAAGAATAAATATGCACGGCTTCTCCATCCAACAGCTATTGGGTCTTTTAAAGGAGTGCCTAAACTGCTCGATTTCAGATGGTCTGGGAAATATTTCGCGCTAATAAGGAGATTGGCAATGGGACAGCGACGGGCACCAAGCCTTGCCATTGTGTTCATGCCCAAGATAGAGCCTGTTCTCAGTCTCCGGCCATTACTCTAGCGCAGATATCTAGACTGTTTTATCATTTTCTCTACGCAAGAGGAGATGGACAAATACTTTGAGTTGTTGAACGAAGAGTCTGAGTACATTAAGTTCACCCGGGAGCAACTGAAAAAAACTAGTTTCGGTTTCTTAACGTGCAAGTAAACCTATCAAGTAGCGGTTGCATGACAAAGTAGTACCGCAGGCCAAGCAACAAGGAAATCCTGGTTTATTTCCTTTCTTTCCACCCTTCACCCACAAAGAGGGCGCTTGTGAGCAAGATGTTTCGAATAGACACTTCTGTGTGCATAACCTGGGAACTAAAGGAAGAATCGCACGACTTGGCTTGGCAAATAGCCCTCTCCAATGGCTACGAAATAGTAACACCGCGAGATAAGCTTAGAAGGAGAGTGATGCCCCAAAACGAACGGTTTGACCGAAACCAAGTCCCGTTTATCTTGCACTTTATTAGCGATGAAATAAGTGCAGCGATAAAGCGGTGCTTAAGAAGGGCAGATCTAAAGGAATCGGTTGCGATAATTGGAATACCACCGATTACTCTTCGTCGTCAGTTAGTTCGTAACCGCCTATATGACCATCTATGTGAAACACAGAATTGCGCAATTAGTCCTTATGGCAGGGAAGGTGACTGAGTGAGTTCATGTGCGATATACCTGATTTCTTGTGGTACCTGCGGAGACGAATACATTAGCTAAACGGGCAGACCTTTATGTATCCGCATAAAAGAACAGCTGAATAGCAATCGAAAAACAAGACAAGGCACACCACTAGGGAAGCATAGGATACAAAAGCATAGTGGAGACGATTTTGAAGTAAAAGTCGATATCTTTGTACAGAAGACTAAAACGCCAGCGCGGAAACTTCTTGAGGCTTTTTGTATAAATTCCAAAACCCTATAATGAATAGCAGGGATGAATGCCCAGACGCCGTCATTTGCTCTAATCTTTCTCATTGAAATACCACCGGATACTCTTGGATGTCACTTAAAAAGCGGTGAGTTTTTCTACAAGCTGTTGATCATATAATTGTCATAGAGCTTTTCGTGTTCTTGCAAGTGTTATTGAAACGTTTGGCGCAATAAATTGTATATCAGGATATCCTTCCAGGCTCTGAAGAAGGTGATACTGCCGAAACGTCAGCTACTGTTGTATTGTATTGTTTTCTTTGGACGTAAATGTATGCTGTATAAGAACTTCGCGATCGTTGAGCAAGAAAACGACGCATTCGTATCCCCATTCCGAGGTTAATAGAAAGTCCATAGACCGATTATTGTGAAACTAGAAGTCCGACGTCAATTGCCCAATCACGGAGAGATGAGAGGCAAACCAGGCTCATCCGCGTGTTGAACGTCATCCCCAATTCTGCACTGTGTAATAAATGTTTATTTATTTATTCTGTAACGAGTGTAGAAAGTGAGGTGGAAAAAAACTCCATAACTTAATCACTTGAGTCAGAGCCATCGCATTAGTGTTTCTACTTTCGCGCTACCTTATAGTATACTCCCTTTTTTCTGCCACCGTACCAAAAATGTTCCCACCAATTCTTTTTAACCCTATTAAATCTACGAAGAAAAGCATTTGTTACAACACCTTAAGTTCTGACGTTACCAATGAACGTTGCAAGAAGGATCACAGTAACAAATACCAAGCAGCATCATAAATATCATCTGTACCAAAAGTAGAGCAATGTCTTTTCTACAGTAAGTTGATTTTCAGGGCCTCCTCAGAGTAGCTAAGGGGTGTTCTTGGACGTCGGCTGCGATGTACAGAGAGGGATTCTTTCCCAGCAGAGCCTCCCAAGCTGAGTAGGAGCTCCGTAGTCCGTAAGGAACTCCACCTAAGAGTAAAGCAATACCACAATCCACCACCGTCGTAGTATCTAACTAATCGCTTCGTGGCAAATCCTCCTCTGACCTCTAATCCACAAAGGCGGCAACTGCCTGTAGTGGTGACGACCTCGGGTAGAAATTGGCTAGGCTGACCTCGGGACTTTGCAGAACCACAATGGTTGAACCAGTAAGGCTCCAAATAATGGAGATTTCGCTTGAGGCCGCACAACCAGCGAGAAACGGCCATCAAATTATCCAAGAATTTTCTAAAAACCAGCAAGCTCGTAAAGGCTGAATATCAGGTGTCGTCCAACCCGTAACAAACCTGAGACTAGGAGTGGGCGTGAGAGTGGTAACTTTCACATAGTTTCATAAAAATCCTAACATTAGCAAAAATAAATGCTTGCTCGAGAGGTTATCCTAGGCATAGGACGCCATTTTTCTTTCAAAAAGCACTCAATCAACTTTACGGATAATGACCAAGATTTCGCGACTATGGTTTGGCTAAATGAGGTGTTCGTTCTACAATTGTTTGCGTTTTGAAAATACCTATATTTTAATACGTATTGTTTCTTTGATGAGCTCGTGGACCATCGACTCGGATCATCGGCTCTGATGAAGACGAAACGTTAGCCGATAATAAATATTATTATCAACCTCGTGTAAGTCAAACCCGTAACAAACCTGAGACTAGGGGTGGTCGAGAGAGTGGTAACTTTCATATAGTCTTACAAAATTTCTAACATTAGCAAAAATAAATGCTTGCTCGAGAGGTTATCCTAGGCATAGGACGCCATTTTTCTTTCAAAAAGCACTCAATCAACTTTACGGATAATGACCAAGATTTCGCGACTGTGGTTTGGCTAAATGAGGTGTTCGTTCTACAATTGTTTGCGTTTTGAAAATACCTATATTTTAGTTAGGGCTTTTTTCTCGTACTTCACCCTAATGAGCGCTTTTTGATGCATTTGTATTGAAATCTTCGCTACAAATTTCACTAGAATTTAGCGCTTAGACCCAATTATAATGGAAATGAAGTTTTGTATTCACCAGATAATGGCGAAGTACTTTCACAGAGTTTTCCCAGAGAGTCAATAATGACAAAATGAGGACGACAGATTATTTTTATTACAGAAACATTTGAGCGTCGTTTCTCATCAAAGTTTGTAGTTAAGTCTTGCACTGACTCCTTGAAAACCCTTGCTTTATTTCCGAGCAAATATCATTTGATGGACCACGTATATTTCTAATCTCCATGCACTGAACCGACAAAAACGTTTCTCTCTAGTTTTTCTCTATTTCTGCACCACTCTATTTTTCCACATGGTAAGTTTCCTATTTTTTAACACCCATGGAACAGCTAAAAATAAAGCCACAAGAAGACACCGACTGTGCAGAAGCCACCGACTTCTGCACGATGTGCGCGATGATATATGTCCGGAAGAAAAACAAATAGTTATCAACGGACATTATCATTATATTCACCATCAGCATCGTGTATAAAAGGGCACCACTGAATGAGTGTGCCTCATTCGAGGAGACGGAACGCTGAAGAAGACCTGACTCGACACGAAGGCGAAGCCGCCACATCGAGACGAAAGAAGAGCGTGGACCATCGACTCGGATCATCGGCTCTGATGAAGACGAAGACGTCGAAACGTTAGCCGATAATAAATTCCTTGAAAACCCTTGCTTTATTTCCGAGCAAATATCATTTGATGGACCACGTATATTTCTAATCTCCATGCACTGAACCGACAAAAACGTTTCTCTCTAGTTTTTCTCTATTTCTGCACCACTCTATTTTTCCACATGGTAGGTTTCCTATTTTTTAACACCCATGGAACAGCTAAAAATAAAGCCACGTAAGCTGACGAGTTATAAAACTGTTACAGTATTTCTACTCGCCACTTGGCTTATCATTGCTTAAATTTCAATTATACATATTATATAGCCTTATAAACTGCTATACTTATACCACATTACGGTCGGCAAATAGCACCAGACTTTTCGAAGAAGAGCTGCCTCAGATCTACAGAGGTCGATGATGACGTGCGTTGAGAACTTGAGAGCATTCACGCAGAGAATACCAGTACTCTAAGGATAATAAGGTTGACAAAGGTCGAGTGCGCATGACAAGCATTCAGTGAGGTCCACAGAGAAGAAAGAGTCTCGAAATAACCAGAAGAATCGACAAAGAACATCTACAATCCCTTGAAGATGACCTGTGTATGATGGAGGACTGGAGGATAAGCCAAGTGGCGAGTAGAAATACTGTAACAGTTCATAACTACTCAGTTTACGTGGCCTTATTTTTAGCTGTTCCATGGGTGTTAAAAAAATTGGAAACCTACCATGTGAAAAATAGAGTAGTGTAGAAATAGAGACAAACAAGAGGGAAACGTTTTTCCTGATTTAGTGGATGGAAATTGGAAGCATATGTTATTCACCAAAACGATGTTTGTTCGAAACAAAAACAAAAGTTTTCAATTAACTATAATTTAAACGGCAGCTTTCAATCAAAAGACCGACTTTCTATAAACCTCGGCATATGTAGATAATATATTATTTATTTATTTATGATCTTATAAACTGATCTTCTTTAGCTGCTGTGAGGTTGGTATAGGTCTTCGTTGTCGTTGTTGTTGTTGTTGGTCGATGGCTGACGTTTCGGCGATTTCGCCTTCCTCAGAGCCTGGACGTATTTATATTAGAATACTTTATTTTTTCGGTGGAAAAAGGCTAAAGTATTAATGAAGATCAAACATTTAAGTAGATCTTTCAATCACTTAGGCGGTTTCGATTTCACAGATTTTACTGTGTAGCGGAGGTATTTGTAACCCGTTTCTAATCATACGTGAATGAGATTGTGACGCGGTTGGACGAAATCGGCCAGCTTCTTCTTCTTGGCTTAGTGCTCCAAAATTTTTCTGATCGTCTCTCTTTCAGATTTTTTTGCACAGAATCACTTTACTACTGACCTAAAGGAACATTGTTGCTCTCAGATCTAATTGTAAAAATTTCTCTTTTCTGACTATAAGACGCTCTCCACGCTACACCCTATGAAGATTTCCAACAACTTTATCTTGGATTTTTTTCTTAATCAATAACTAAGCACTTTTCGACGGGCGGAACAACTGCTCTGCACTGCGATACTGCCGAAACGTCAGCTACTGTTGTATTGTATAGTGTTTTTCTATGGAAGTAAATGTATGCCATTCAAGAACCTCGCGATTGCTGAACAAGAAAACAACGAATTGATATCTCATTCCGAGGTTAATAGAAAGTCCATCCTGGGAGACCGATTATTGTGAAACGAGAAGTCCGACGTCAATTGCCCAATCACGAAGAGATGAGAGGCAAACCAGGCTCATCCGCGTGTTGAACGTCATCCCCAATTCTGCACTGTGTAATAAATGTTTATTTATTTATTCTGTAACGAGTGTAGAAAGTGAGGTGGAAAAAAACTCCATAACTTACGATGATGACGTGCGTTGAGAACTTGAGAGCATTCACGCAGAGAATACCAGTACTCTAAGGATAATAAGGTTGACAAAGGTCGAGTGCGCATGACAAGCATTCAGTGAGGTCCACAGAGAAGAAAGAGTCTCGAAATAACCAGAAGAATCGACAAAGAACATCTACAATCCCTTGAAGATGACCTGTGTATGATGGAGGACTGGAGGATAAGCCAAGTGGCGAGTAGAAATACTGTAACAGTTCATAACTACTCAGTTTACGTGGCCTTATTTTTAGCTGTTCCATGGGTGTTAAAAAAATTGGAAACCTACCATGTGAAAAATAGAGTAAATAATAAATATTATTATCAACCTCGTGTAAGCTCATCAAGGAAAAAATACAAGAGGGAACGTTTTTCCTGATTTAGTGGATGGAAATTGGAAGCATATGTTATTCACCAAAACGATGTTTGTTCGAAACAAAAACAAAAGTTTTCAATTAACTATAATTTAAACGGCAGCTTTCAATCAAAAGACCGACTTTCTATAAACCTCGGCATATGTAGATAATATATTATTTATTTATTTATGATCTTATAAACTGATCTTCTTTAGCTGCTGTGAGGTTGGTATAGGTCTTCGTTGTCGTTGTTGTTGTTGTTGGTCGATGGCTGACGTTTCGGCGATTTCGCCTTCCTCAGAGCCTGGACGTATTTATATTAGAATACTTTATTTTTTCGGTGGAAAAAGGCTAAAGTATTAATGAAGATCAAACATTTAAGTAGATCTTTCAATCACTTAGGCGGTTTCGATTTCACAGATTTTACTGTGTAGCGGAGGTATTTGTAACCCGTTTCTAATCATACGTGAATGAGATTGTGACGCGGTTGGACGAAATCGGCCAGCTTCTTCTTCTTGGCTTAGTGCTCCAAAATTTTTCTGATCGTCTCTCTTTCAGATTTTTTTGCACAGAATCACTTTACTACTGACCTAAAGGAACATTGTTGCTCTCAGATCTAATTGTAAAAATTTCTCTTTTCTGACTATAAGACGCTCTCCACGCTACACCCTATGAAGATTTCCAACAACTTTATCTTGGATTTTTTTCTTAATCAATAACTAAGCACTTTTCGACGGGCGGAACAACTGCTCTGCACTGCGATACTGCCGAAACGTCAGCTACTGTTGTATTGTATAGTGTTTTTCTATGGAAGTAAATGTATGCCATTCAAGAACCTCGCGATTGCTGAACAAGAAAACAACGAATTGATATCTCATTCCGAGGTTAATAGAAAGTCCATCCTGGGAGACCGATTATTGTGAAACGAGAAGTCCGACGTCAATTGCCCAATCACGAAGAGATGAGAGGCAAACCAGGCTCATCCGCGTGTTGAACGTCATCCCCAATTCTGCACTGTGTAATAAATGTTTATTTATTTATTCTGTAACGAGTGTAGAAAGTGAGGTGGAAAAAAACTCCATAACTTAATCACTTGAGTCAGAGCCATCGCATTAGTGTTTCTACTTTCGCGCTACCTTATAGTATACTCCCTTTTTTCTGCCACCGTACCAAAAATTTTCCCACCAATTCTTTTCAACCCTATTAAATCTACAAAGAAAAGTATTCGTTACAACATCTTAAGTTCTGGCGTTAGCAATGAACTTTAAAAAGATTTTATTATCAGGAAGTGATTGAAATGGCGAAGAAACTGTGAAGGCATTCGCATGTCGAGAATTAACGACTGTTTTGCACTACAGCACCTATTTGTAAGCTCCTATAACGATCGCCTTTGATCAGTCCTCTACAGATGCCCCATGCATTCTCCTCCATTCCTGGTATGATAGTTGATTGAATGAATTTTCTTCGCTCACACGATGACTTACGGTGGCCTACCTATTTACCAAACAAGTGGTATATTATTCCTCCCGTAGGTGGCCTGTCTGGTAAATATTTTCCCGAGGTTGGGACGTAAAGAACTTTTTTGACCCCAACGGCTCAACCAATTGTCACTTGTTTCAATGTATTCTCTTTAACACACAAAGCAATAACAAGAAATTAATAATATTTATTTAATACTGGCCAATGAATCAGCGGTTTCGCCATCTTTAAAGCATAGAGAGGTGAAATTAATGTTCCTATGACCTTATCAAAAAAAAAACTCGACGCATAAAATTATTTAAATTTAAATTTAATTCGCAATTATTTGAGTAAAATTTAAATCCGTTCACTTAATTTTAAGTCCGCTTAAACTATGCGCTCTGTTTTTTTTTTTGGTTGGATTATGAAAGCTTTTGGCTGAGTAGGTTCCCGTTTCAATTTGATCTCTCCAGAACCTTAAGAGGACGGAAACCACGAAACATCGGATACTATAAGTTTGATAAATCACCTGTATCACCTGTAGTTACGTTGATCGTCGAGTGAGTCGAGCGGGCGCCAATAAATCCTCCATTTTTCCCTGTCGCGTGCAAGAGTAGCCCAGTGGGTTCCGCTCGCTTTAGGGACTCGTCGAGCATCACATCTTTCTTTTAGTCTTTCGTGAAGAACTCCGACCATCGGGTCGGTGGTCTTCCTGCAGTATGTTTAACATTCCGAAGAATCCAGTCACTAACAGCTCTTGTCCATCGGTTATCATACAGACGCTTTACGTGTCCGGCCAAACTTATCTTCGACTGTTTGGCGTATAGAACGGCATCTTTGATTTTCGATCGTTGACGTAGATCGGAGCTTCGGATCCCATCCCTTACTTGTGCGAAACGGGATACTCCTAGCATCGTCCTTTCGACTGAGCGTTCGATAACGCTGAGTGATCTTTCATCCTGCTTACGTAGCGACCAAGTTTCTGACGCATACGTTAGGGCAGGAAGAACCGTTGAGTCGAAAAGGTGGGCACGGAGTCGGGTGTTCTTTGTTCTCTTCACTACATCCTCGATGCTCTGCAAAACTCCCCAAGCCGCTCGCTTCCTTCTGCTCAGCTCTGGAGCTAAGTCGTTCATCACATTGATTTCGCGACCACGATAGGCACAGCTGGAGCATTCGGAGATATTCGTTCCGTTGAGCGTGAATGGGGCAAACGAAACCAATCCGTTCTTCATGAACATCGCTTTCTTTAGATTTAGTCGAAGACCAATCTTTCCACACGCTTTATCAAAGTCTGCAAGCATAGGTTCCGCTTGGCTAATATCTGTGTTATAAGAACGATATCATCAGCAAAGCGAAGATGATGTATCTGCTGAACATCAATTTTCACTCCCATGACATCCAATTTCAATGTTCGCATGACGTTTTGGAGGGTGGCGGTAAATAATTTTGACGAGATCGTATCGCCTTGCCTAACTCCTCTTTTGACGTAAACGTTAATATCGTTGTAGAATGGTGACATCTTGGTTGTGAAATTTTTGTACAGCTCACGAAAAATCTTTATGTACCGAGTAGGGACTCCTTGACTACCAAGGGCTTCCATGACTGCTTCTATCTCAATTGAATCAAAGTCGATGAAAGTGAGACAGAGCGGTGCTACTGAGGCTACTCTCGGTCTTTTGTACTCTCGCGATACTTCAGTGAGTCTTGTCATCGTGTGGATGTGGTCCATCGTACTAAATCCTTTTCGAAATCTTGCTTGCTCACACGGTTGTCCTTCGTCCAGTGTTTTATCAATCCTGTTTAGGATGACTCGAGTGAAAAGTTTGTAGACGAAAGACAGCAAGCAGATTGGGCGATAGTTGCCTACATCGTGTAGGTCGCCCTTTTGAACAACAACACTGTCTTGCTGGTATTCCACTGAGTAGGGACGTTGCATTCAGACAGGTGACGTGTGAACAGCCGAGCCAGTGTGCTTACGAGAACTAGCAGAAGGTTCCACAGGTGTTCTGATCTTATCCTCTCCGGACATGGTGCTGTTCGATTTTTCACCGACGAAATGGCATGTCGGATTTTGGAAGGGAGAACCGGTGGAACAACATATCCATCCTCTTTTTTTTCATAAGACGGAAGATGGACGCGGCTATCGAAGAGATCTTAGTAGTAGTCGTGGATGACTTTCTCCATTGCCTTTCTACACGCCGTTATTGTTCCGTCTGGGCGTCGGAGTGCAATCATCTTGGTCTTGTAATTGGCGATTCTTCGGCGGGCCTTGCGAATGCTTTTCCCAGCCTCTGCAGCTTCGTCCACTACTGCTTCTCTTCTTTCCTTGAGATCTTTTTTAATGGCCTGTCTGCATTGTTTCGCAAGCTCAGACATTAGTTCGCGGTTGCCTATAGCTCGTGCGATTCCACGCTGGCGTATCAGCTCGAGAGTTTCTGGAGACAGACGCCTCTTGGTGACCTTCGAACTCTCAGCTTTCATGGCGCTATCGTGAAGATGTTCAATGAGCCGATCATATTCCTCGCCGATGTTGTCGACAACGGCATCTTCCCAACAGCCGACCAATGAGTTGAATAAGTCTCAGTTTTCTCGGCTTTCATGGCGCTAACGTGAGGAAGTTGAATGAACCGATCGTATTCCTCGTCGATGTTATCGACAACGGCATCTTCCTAACAGCTGACTAATTAGTTGAATAAGTCCCAGTTTGTGGTGGTTCTGGGACTGCGGTTTTTGAATTTAGATCCTTTTTCTCCTTTCCGTGAAAAATAAAATCTTGCACGAAGGAGACGGTCTTCTGATCCCACGTAAAATTTTGGGACAACAGCGACATCGGTTAAGCAAAACTTCCTATTTACTATGATGTGGTCTGTTTCGTTGTGGTACTCTCCATTGGGAGATTCCCATGTCCATCGTTGACGGTGAGGCTTCTGGAATTGCGAGTTACCATGGAAGGTCTTGGTCGCCATGATAAACTCAGAGAGCCGCTTACCCTGTTCGTTCCATTCTAATCCGTGGGTGCCAATGCGACGTTCCTCAGGCGATCTTCTTGGTCCGATCTTGGCATTGAAATCTCCAATGATGACCTTGAAGAATGTATGGTCTTCTCTGTAGAACCTCTTGAAGTCCATGTAGAACTCTTCGACTTCTTCTTCGTCATAGTTTGATGTTGGCGCGTAAACGACGAAGATTGTCAAAGCCGGTGTTGATCCACATCTTTTTAATCGTAAACGCCCGATTCGGGTTGTAAGCTGTTCGAATGAATCGATGTTCATGGATAAACTCGTGTTGACGAGAACGCCGACACCGCCTACTCCTCTACTGTCGCATGTTCCGAGGAACAGTTCTTCTCCGGTGTCATAGACGAAAAATCGATGAAAGTGAGACAGAGCGGTCTTTTGTACTCTCGCGATACTTTAGTGAGCCTTTTTATCGTGTGAATGTGGTCCATCGTAGTAAATCGTTTTCGAAACCCTGCTTGCTCACATGGTTGGTCCAATGTTCTGTCAATCTTGTTTAAGATGACTCGAGTGAAAAGTTTATAGACGACAGACAGCAAGCAGATTGGGTGATAGTTGCCTATATCGTGTAGGTCGCCCTTCTTGAACAACAACACGGTCCTGCTGGTTTTCCACTGAGTAGGAACCTTGCATTCAGACAGGTAACGTGTGAAGAGCCGAGCCAGTGTGTTTACGAGGACTGGCG